>OW240921.1:3868256-3895355 GCA_933207985.1 Pelobates cultripes | reverse complement strand
AAATAGCAAGGCAGGCACAAAGGGTTTGCACCAGGTCTGGGGACACAGGGGACACCATCTTAAAGGGGCCGTGTCCCCAACAAGTCTGTGGACACGGCCTTAAAGGGGCAGTGTCCCAATCTTCCTGATGTCCCAAAAAAGGTGTTTAAAGGGCCAGCACCAGTCACATAAAGAGTCCATAAGCCCCAATATGCCCACCGACAGTCTTAAAGGGCCATACACACCAAATAAAAGTGCATACATTTTCACAATCTCCCAGGGGCCATAGTCATGCGGGAGGAGGCTGGTAAATAGGCTTCTCCACAACCCAGGAAGCAGGGGCAATTTGCCATTTAAAGGGCCCGCTAGCTACCAGCAGTTTGTAACAAAGGTGTCAATCCATATCTGCCAAGTGACCCTCACATGGGGACCAGTCCCTATTCCCTGCTCTGTGTCAGTGTGTACCCAGGGAACCTTAGGACAGGTGTCAATCCATATCTGCTAAGTGACCATGTAGTAGAACAGTCCCTATTCTGCTCTGTGTCAGTGTGTATCAGGGATCCTTAGGACAGGTGTCAATCCATATCTGCCAAGTGACCCCATGTAGGGGACATCCTCAGTCTCTATTCTGCTCTGTGTCCGTGTGCATCAGGGCTCTTGGAGGTCAATCCATATGTCAAGGTGTCAATATGTCATATGTCAGGTGTCGTAATCCATATTGATTGTGATTTAGGAATGTTAGGTGATTTCTGCCCTTTATGGATTAAAAACCAGACTCTGTATCAACTGTGTAATTTTCCATGGGAGTTTTGCCATGGATCCCCCTCCGGCATGCCACAGTCCAGGTGTTAGTCCCCTTGAAACAACTTTTCCATCCCTATTGTGGCCAGAAAGAGTCCCTGTGTGTTTTAAAATTCGCCTCCCCATTGAAGTCAATGGCGTTTCGGGCGGTTCGCCGGTTCGCGAACATTTGCGGAAGTTCGCGTTCGCCGTTCGCGAACCGAAAATTTCGGGTTCGCGACATCACTACTGTACATCTATAAGTCCTTGCTTTAATCACACCATGGAAGCCTCCCAGAACACCACTGAACATCCAGGCCATGATTAATGCGGCAGTAGCAGAGTCCATGGAGAAAGCACTCTCCAAAGTGATGATGGCGAACACCGAACAGAAAAAAACTCCAAAGCCCTCCACTTCAGTTACGACTCAGACACTGAGGCTTCGTAGCCTCGCACTAAGAAGGTCTTTGTCATTGGAAGGGTGAAAAGGGGCAACACAACCCAGACAAGGGCAAGACGCCCGCCAAACGACACAAGTCGGCTCCACCCACTACCCCTGCCCCACGACATGACTACTCGGAGGAGGTTGACCTGACCCGTTCTATGGCCATATTGGACGAATGGCAGGCGGTAGAATCAGACTCACAAGACGACATGTTGGGGTTAGATTCTGGATCACATTCCGTTTTCCTGCGAGAAACTTTTGTGGGTGAACCTCAGATGTCCGAAAACATGGAACCCCCACAGGAGGAAGGGAAAACCATCCTGGACCCGACAGGTCAAAACAGAATATCAGACACCAATGCTCAGGGGATTGGACACCCCCAGAGCATTTGTCCAAATGTATGCATCTATGGTTCCGCAAGCCATTAGACAAGACAGTGCATAACCGACTACGGTCAGAATGCCCACATCCTTCCCTACCCGATCAGTTTGGCCAGACACCGAAATTCGACCAGGTCATGACTACATTCATGACACAGCGGTCGCGATCCCCGTTAAGGAGTGGAGAAAGGATTCAGAGGGGTTCAGGACATTGTCATACCTCCTCGCGGCCCACGCTGCTCCGGTCCCGCCGTCCACTCTGTTCCTCAAGGCTCTCCAGGCTTCCAACTGACAGCACACACGCTCCCGGGTGCGCGCGCGCGACCAGGGACGCGAGAATGCACGCGCGGCTTGTCGCTTAAATCTTAAAGCGATAGTACCATTATTGCATGAATCCTAGTAACCCTTTTATAATCTCTCCTATTCTCTTCTCTAACCTATCAGATCTCTCTTAGCCCTATTTATACCTCCCTCCTACATCACTTCCTTGCCCTGTCGTGGTCTCTTGTAGCCTGAGAGTGCGTTCTGTATACTTGTGTGTTTCCTGGTATCTGACTTCGGCTTGTCTCTGGTTATCCGTAATTTCTGGCTTCCTTGACCCTTGGCTTTGTTTCTTGTTTATTCTTCCTTCTCCTGCCCTGACCTCGGCTCGTCTGAGTATTCTGTTACTCTCCTTACTTTTCTTCACGTTAAGTCCGGCCACTTTAAGGACCGGTAATACGTCTAGCTTGGGTTGCCTGTTAGTCCTATATTTAGCGTGTTGGGGAACCTAACCTTGACAGACATATTGTTGAATTCCATCGGCCCCCTCTCTAGAATCATGTAACAGGCAACAGAGGGTTGTAGTTAATGGAATATATTCGAAGCTTGGACTTGTCACCAGTGGGGTACCTCAGGGATCTGTACTTGGACCCATTCTCTTTTATATTTTTATTAGTGATATTGCAGAAGGTCTTGATGGTAAGGTATGTCTTTTTGCTGATGATACTAAGATATGTAACAGGGTTGATGTTCCAGGAGGGATAAGCCAAATTGCAAATGATTTAGGTAAACTAGAAAAATGGTCAGAATTGTGGCAACTGACATTTAATGTGGATAAGTGCAAGATAATGCATCTTGTATGTAAAAACCCCAAGGGCAGATTACAGAATATTTGATAGAGTCCTAACCTCAACAATTGAGGAAAGGGATTTAGGGGTGATTATTTCTGATGACTTAAAGGTAGGCAGACAATGTAATAGAGCAGCAGGAAATACTAGCAGACTGTATTAGCAGTAGAAAGAGGGAAGTGCTCATATCATTGTACAGAACACTGGTGAGACCTCACTTGGAGTATTGTACACAGTACTGGAGACCGTATCTTCAGAAGGATATTGATACCTTAGAGAGGGTTCAGAGAAGGGCTACTAAACTGGTTCATGGATTGCAGGATAAAACTTACCAGGAAAGGTTAAAGGATCTTAACATGTATAGCTTGGAGGAAAGACGAGACAGGGGGGATATGATAGAAACATTTAAATACATAAAGGGAATCAACACAGTAAAGGAGGAGACTATATTTAAAAGAAGAAAAACTACCACAACAAGAGGACATAGTCTTAAATTAGAGGGACAAAGGTTTAAAAATAATATCAGGAAGTATTACTTTACTGAGAGGGTAGTGGATGCCTGGAATAGCCTTCCAGCTGAAGTGGTAGAGGTTAACACAGTAAAGGAGTTTAAGCATGCGTGGGATAGGCATAAGGCTATCCTAACTATAAGATAAGGCCAGGGACTAATGAAAGTATTTAGAAAATTGGGCAGACTAGATGGGCCGAATGGTTCTTATCTGCCGTCACATTCTATGTTTCTATGTTTCTATGTATCTGGCGTACAACGCTGTGAGAGCCGATCAATTAGATGTCATCACAGTTTGGGAATGGGCACGTGGCATACAGGAATGGACACAAAGGTGTTTTTGCTTTGTGGGGAAGACAAACGTTGCCCTCTCTTCCGATCAGGGCAAGGCAGCACTACTCTGCATAGACAGGAAGTTGGAGGAATTGGGCACAAAAGAGCTAGGACCTCTGGCACAGGGCAAGCTATTCAAGGATGCATTCCTCAAATAACTAAACAGACACGTGAATGTCTTCACATCATTAAATGAGATTTCCATGGGGAAGGTCTTCAGGAGCAACCCCGCAAGAGGGTTTTTGGACGGGCTGACCGCCAAAGGGGCTGTGCAGCCAGCCGATTCTGGGCATTAGGCCCCTGTTCATCGAAACCCCAACCTTTCTGAGGTAGGCTACAGGCAACTGTTCTACTACTCCAGAGGAGTGGAAAGAAGTCGCGGACCACGTGGTCGTGGCAAAGCACGCTTCCCCACAAGTAAGCAACCACTTAACACAATTTCTCTCCCACCATTGTACTGCAAGCCGTATTGCTCTGTTCTTTCAGACCTGGACGACCATCTCCACAGACACGCGGATACTACAAATGTCCTTTTCACCTGGACCTGTTTGCATCACGCAACAACAGGCAGACTTCCGGACTTCTTCAGTTGGCTCCCGGATCCAGAGAGCAGGGTGGTGGAAGCTTTCCTGCAACCGTGGCCAACCACGGGAGCATACGCGTTTCCCCCCCTTCGCTAGGATGGCACGAACACTCCAATACCTGAGGATCCAATGTTTATCGCTACTACTCATCACTCCCCTATGGCGGGGTCAACCATGGTTCCCGGATCTCCTAGCATTGTCCTGTGCGGACCCTCTCCTACTGCCTTCCTATACGACATGATCGTCTCGCCCTGGTGGTTTGGACTCTTGCCGGGGTGCCTGGCAGATCAGCAAACTATCGCAGGCATTCCTGGGAACTGGCATTCCTGGGAACCTCCAATGGCATTCCTGGGAACTGGGGACTAGACAATGTTACCTCTCGGCATGAGCTTCCTGGTCCACTTGGTGTGTGGAACGGAACCTCGATCCGTTTACTGCCCCTATGTCATCCATTTTAAACTTCCTATCCTCCTTGTTTTCCACAGGTCGATCTTACCAGTCGAATAATGTAGTGCGTTCAGCAATTTCGGTGGCCCACGTCCCTATTCAAGGGATCCAGGGAGGGAAGTATCCGCTAGTGTGTCGGCTTCTGAGAGGCATTCGCCTGCAATGACCCCCTGGGCCCAAATACTCACGTTTGTCCTCCAGTTTTTGAGAGACTGGCCTCCTAACGACAGGCTTTTTCTCCATCAACTCTCCATCAAATTCACGGTCCTTCTTTGCCTTGTTTCTTTCCGTCGGGTGTCGGATGTTCGGGCATTCAACGTAGACGCATTTTCGGTCTCCCCAGAAGGGGTCACCTTTTGGGTATACCGTCACACAAAAACAGATTTGTAGTTTTTTCGTTACGGACACCCAAATATGTGTCTCGGCTTTGCAGTGTTATGTGGAAGTTACATCCACGCTACGAGCCGCCACTTGGGGTCACTTATTAATGTCTTATGTTAGACCACATGATCCCGTCTTGGTTACAATGCTCGCCAGACGGATACGATGGGTTTTGTCTCTGGCCGTCATACACTGCATTTGGGACTCACTCTGTTAGAGGGGCGACGGCTTTGTCGGCTTTCTCAGCAGGGGCGGCGCTATCAATGTCCTCCGTTCTGCGGACCGGTCTCGGGAACCCACTTTTCGGACGTTTTACTTTCGTCTGGGTTCTTGTGCAGCCCTGTCTCTTCTGCATCAGCGTTAAAAATGCAAATAGAAAGCCGGAAGAAAGAAGCAGCGGACGGAACCGGAAGTGATTGTTACACGTGACCAGCAGTGATTCTGAATATATGCGCAGCCAGCTTGTGAAGGTCAACTACACGGCCACTGAATGAATAAGGACATCCTCCATATTGAGTGTGGCGAAATTGTCCCAGAATCTCCATATATGGACAAGGGGATGGGTTTGTTTTTAATTGTTACATATGTATCGTGTTTAATTGATTACGTATGGTATATTAGACTTTATGGCTCATACCTTATGCTATATGCACCTGAGGAAGACCCGTTTTATAGGGTCAAAACGCGTTGTGCTTGTTTGTACTACTTTTTTGTTCTAATAAAAGCTATAAAGTTACTTTTGATTCGGTTTACCACAACAGAGGAAATCCTATACCTTCTGGTTCTTGTTTATACTTTTCTTTGCTGCTGTGGAGTTAATAGAGTTTTATGCAAAATACTTACCGCCTGTCATTACTAAAATTAAGATTATAAGTACACTAAAGCTAGCATAATCTTCAATTTTGGGCCGTAAATCAGTCAGTGGATGAATCATGAAACAAACGAAACAGACATTTTCAAAAAAAGATGATCAATGAGATTAATAAAAAAGCACATAATTGATATCTAGGAGAGAGTGACTAAATGTTAATTTTATTCCTAGATCAAGTGAGAAATGCCCAATAGTGGCGAAAATAGACGGATCCATAAAACACATTTATATCGATATTTATGCATTTAATAAATATAGAACATTTAAATATATACTTTTTAAAACCATGCCTCCATTCTTTCCCTATATTAGTTTATTTTTTCACTTGATCTGTAAATCAAATGAAAATAATAATGTTATATTTTACAATACACTGATTGGATCGTTTCCGTGCCCTTTAGTTCGTCTGAATCATTTTTTTGAAATGATAGCACTGATGAAATTCATCAAAACTGAAACTGAAATTTTACATCAGAAAGTTGCATCTCACAGCAGCCTAGCAACGCGTCTGATACCGGGGGTTATCATTCTCCCACCCAGATCTGTGTCCTAAATCAGGATGTGTATCTACAATCATTCCTCTTCTCTGGGACATGGGATAAACTCACTAAAAATGCTCATCATCTCTTCATGTGTCGGAATATCATTAAAGAATATTAATTATCGTAATATAATATCATATAGTTTATCATTATAGAATATTATAAATTATTGCAATAGAATATCATATAGTTCTTCATTATAGAATCTCGCATAGTTTATTGTAATAGAATATCATATAGAATATCATTATAGAATATCAGATAGTTATAGAATAATTGGTAATGTCTACCCATGGCTGGCCTCCATCAATATCTGGCTGGCTTCCAGCTTCGTGTCAACACAGGAGCACAATGTGAATCTGACATAACCTCTTTGCCAGCTAACCCTTGCACATGTCGATACTGTTGTGCATGTAAGATGGGCTGCTAAACTCTCTGTGAAACCCCTACCAGCCATGTCCACGTTTAAAGAAACACAATGCCGCGAAGTACGAATATTACATTTTTGAGAAAGTTATTCGTTAAAGGTTCGACTTGATAGAAATTGAAAGTAAATACAAAGAAAATGTGAAATACTAATTCCAAATATCTTATCTGGAGATTGTTTGCAAATTTTGGTCTGTTGGTCTAAAATCTCCCTTTCCACGAGTTCCCAATTTCCTGAATAATTCTGTAAGTGTCCGGAGAATAGATTCCTTAACCTTCTCTAACTTTGTAGCCAATAGCAATGAATCCGGTTACAGAAATCCCTTGCCCACCACAAATGGCACTAAACTATATTCAGAAAAATGTAACAGACTTATCAACGATATATTAGAGCAATTCATATTTTATTTCAATTTTTTTTATTTATTATATTTTATTTTCATCATGTTAAAATAAATACATTTGCCTATGCAAAACATGGCCTTCATGAAATGTTTTCTGTAAGTGCAATTGAAAATCAAGCATTGCTCCAGCCAGATCTCCACAGACGGTAAATGAGTCCGTTACAGTGCGAGCTGCAGGTAATCATTAGCCTGGGACCAAATGTCTGTTTCTGAAAGGACTTTATCCCTTAATGTGCGGTCACGATGGCACTCACACATAAAGACAAATTCTGCCAGAACACGCCACCTCACACAGCCCTTATAACGTGTTCCTCACACAGCCCCTATAAAGTGTTCCTCACACAGGCTAAACAGCTGGAGTGTGCAGGGACTGGCATTAAACCCAGCATGATGACAGAGTGAAGGCCGAGCTATTTACTGTCATAACAAGAGTCAGCAAAGAGTTCTGTTTAAAAGAGGATTTCAATAATGTACAGAGAATACAAAGCAGTCCCTAACTTTCAGTAATGCTTAAACATAAATCCAAGAAACATAGTCTCCGAAGAATAATGTATGGGACACTCCAGGCTCGCACACACATTAGATGCACTGTGTAGGTTAGGTTACAGTTAGTTATACTGGGTGGGTTTATATTATTAAAGGGACACTCCAGGCTCCCACACACGTTAGGTGCACTGTGTAGGTTAGGTTACAGTTAGTTATACTGGGTGGGTTTATGTTATTAAAGGGACACTCCAGGCTCCCACACACGTTAGGTGCACTGTGTAGGTTAGGTTACATTTAGTTATACTGGGTGGGTTTATATTATTAAAGGGACACTCCAGGCTCCCACACACGTTAGATGCACTGTGTAGGTTAGGTTACAGTTAGTTATACTGGGTGGGTTTATATTATTAAAGGGACACTCCAGGCTCCCACACACGTTAGATGCACTGTGTAGGTTAGGTTACAGTTAGTTATACTGGATGGGTTTATATTATTAAAGGGACACTCCAGGCTCCCACACACGTTAGGTGCACTGTGTAGGTTAGGTTACAGTTAGTTATACTGGGTGGGTTTATATTATTAAAGGGACACTCCAGGCTCCCACACACGTTAGATGCACTGTGTAGGTTAGGTTACAGTTAGTTATACTGGGTGGGTTTATATTATTAAAGGGACACTCCAGGCTCCCACACACGTTAGATGCACTGTGTAGGTTAGGTTACAGTTAGTTATACTGGGTGGGTTTATATTATTAAAGGGACACTCCAGGCTCCCACACACGTTAGATGCACTGTGTAGGTTAGGTTACAGTTATACTGGGTGGGTTTAAAGGGTTTAATGGGACACTCCAGGCTCTCACACACATTAGGTGCACTGTGTTACAGTTAGTTATACTAGGTGGGTTTATATTATTAAAGGGACACTCCAGGCTCCCACACACGTTAGATGCACTGTGTAGGTTAGGTTACAGGTAGTTATACTGGGCACACCTTGACCAGCACACCATGTCTGGTTAGAAGAAATATTCCTAATACAAACGAGAAATACTCAAATAGGATCTATATTTGCATGAATTGCTTTTCATGGCACCCTTGGGCAAATACCTAGTTTAAAGGTGTTCTCAAGTTTCTTAGAAATGAATAAGCATATTGTGCTATGCTCCACGGATCAGTCTCATTTTTATATTTTAAGCTGGGTTACCATGTCTATAGATAATACAAAATAGAATCATGTCAGAGTAACTGGACACATAAACAAGTTGCTAGATAGCTTGAATCAGGCTAGGTACACATGTCCATGTTCTAAATTCAGACAATGAATGATTTGCATGCGTTGGAAACAAACTAGATAAGGGTGTCTAGGCATATGATAAAATCCGGGCTGCAGGATGGGTAATATATTCCAGGCATGTGGTTTGAGCGTAAATAATTCAACATGCTAAGGTAACATGAATAAAGGGTAAAATGATTATTTATCTGCAGTGCCGATGGTAGCTGTCAGAATGGAAGTGAATTAAAGGTAATTTAACAAATAGATATTAAAAATCCCTCCTTAATATACAGTATATTCCATGATGTTTTATGTTGTTTATAGCTAAACTCTCTCTGCAAATAAAGATACCTAGATAGACAATCGTCTTGGCAGCTTTTCACCCCCAGTGATGACTGGTCTTGATTTGATCGATATCACGATTGGTACGAAAGCTTTACATGTTGAATAATGGGTTCTGTAGACTGATTTTATGATTAATGGTTGGGTAGTGTTAGGAAAATCTTCATATAACTCATCCACCTGACGCTCAAAGTCATTGCTGCTAGTGGATCGTGGGGGGCAAATGGGGCAAATGGGGCATTCGTGACTATACTGTGTTTAGACTTCACGTCACACACCCAGATCCAAATAATACTGAATCTCTCCATTACTCCTCTTCCTGTTACTCTCAGGTACTGACTGAACCTTGGAAGAGTGTCCTCGTCTACTCTACCTTATTATTTGTTACTATAACAATGTTACTATTTATACCTGTTGATTATCACTGTTACTTTCTGTATATTCAGTTTGTCATTGCTATTTTCAGTGAATATATTCCACCAATTTTCCCCGTACACATAGTTATCAATATTCTGGGTGATAGAATTTGGTTGATAAACTTTTCAAATGAATACAATTAATGTTTTCTCTCCCCACCCCCTCTCCCTCCCTACTGACTGTAAATACCTTCATATAAATGTGTCTTATCTCCATCGATGTTTGTTAGGCCTCACGTCACAAACCCATATACAAGCAATGCGGAATCTCTCCATTTTCTCTAAGTACCTACCATCCACGTTCCTACTACATTTATAGCACGCTCCTCCAGGTGTTTTACTCAATTACATCCTCATTCCCTTCACACATTAACAGTAACTGCAACTTTCCTTTCATTTTCTCTGGCCATCCCTTCCAAAATCCCTCTTCTACCTCTTGTCTCAAATCCAAATTTGAATCTTTAGATTGTAAGCTCGTGGGCTATCTAGCTAAGCACTTTGTATAAAAGAGCTTCAAAGGCTAGCTCTCAGCTCACATGTAGGGCCCTCTCTACCTTTTGTATTGGTCTGTGTAAAAGCCAGTAATTATAATAATAATAATATTCCTATTAACTCACCCTTGACCTCAGCAACCTCTAAACTTGTTTTGTACCTCCTCCCTTGGGCTATCGCAGTGGGCTAATTCTTCCACACATGTAGCTGGCAATACCCTTGATCTTATTTTTTCTGATGCATGCACAATCTCTTATCTCTGTAACATTCTACTCCCTCTCCAAGATCACCACCAATTATCATTTGCTCTCGAGAGCCCCTCACCCATCACTCTCAGCCTAACTCTCCTCAACTCAGTAGGAACCTGAATTCTATTGACCTCCAGCAGCTCTCAGCTGATATTTATTCCCAACTCTATCCATCTCTCCTGTCCCTCGCTGGCTATCTCCTCATATAACACTACCCTCACCTCTGCTCTGGATGCTGCAGCCCAACTCCAAACATACACCTCGAGGAGAATGCACCTCCAAATGTGGCACACTGAGTCAACACACTACCTGCAGAGATGCTCCTATTCAGCTGAACACTGCAGCTGCACCATGCCAGACTTTCTCCATTATAAATTCATCCTACGTTCATACAGCGTAGCCCTCACACTTGCTAAACAAACATAGTTTTCCTCTTTCATTAGTTAATGTTCCCACAATCCCAGGTGTCTTTTTGATACCTGCAACTCTTTTTTTCGACGTGCTGTGGCAACCCCCCAACTAACCTTTATAGACAAGATTGAACAGTTAAAGGACCACTACAGTGCCAGGAAAACATACTCGTTTTCCTGGCACTTTAGTGCCCTGAGGGTGCCCACACCTTCAGGGTCCCCCTCCCACCAGGCTGGATGGAAAGGAACTTACCTCTTTTTCCAGCACCGGGCGGGGAGCTCTCCTCCTCCTCTCCGACTCCTCTCCTCCTCTTCGGCTGAATGCGCATGCGCGGCATGAGCTGCGCGTGTATTTTGCAAGTCCATAGGAAAGCATTCACAATTACAGGTAGTAATACTAGGTTACAGGTAGTTATACTGGGCACACCTTGACCAGCACACCATGTCTGGTTAGAAGAAATATTCCTAATACAAACGAGAAATACTCAAATAGGATCTATATTTGCATGAATTGCTTTTCATGGCACCTTTGGGCAAATACCTAGTTTATGGCACCCTTGGGCATTCACAATGCTTTCCTATGGACACTGGCGTCTTCCCACTGTGATTTTCACAGTGAGAAACGCGGAAGCCCTCTAGCGGCTGTCAATGAGACAGCCACTAGAGGCTGGATTAACCCTAACGTAAACATAGTAGTTTCTCTGAAACTGCTATGTTTATTAAAAAAAGGGTTAACCCTAGCTGGACCTGGTACCCAGACCACTTCATTAAGCTGAAGTCGTCTGGGTGCCTATAGTGGTCCTTTAAGGAAATAATTCTCCCCCTTTGCTCATCTCTCTCAAAGGCACTTGGAACGTGTCTTTCCTAGCCTTCAGACCTTCTCCCCGGGTACTGAACAAGAGGTGGCTGTGCTTCTACTTTCCTCTCGACCCACCATTTGCCCGCTTGACCCTGTCCCATCTCACCTTATCCGATCTATCTTGTGCCTTCCTTAATGCATACTTTCAACTGCTCTCATTCTTCTGGCTTCGTCCCTGCTTTCCTTAAACATTCTACTTTAGTACCTGTCTTAAAAATCAATATCTTGACCCTCTAACTATCGTCCCATATTCCTGCTCCCTTTTTCCTCATAGTTTCTGGAAAGACCTGTCTTTACCAATTTGCCTTGCTTCCTCAATTCCAACTCTCTCTTCAATGCCCTTCATTCTGGCTTCCACCTCTTCCACTCTACTGAGGCTGCTCTGATTAAAGTTACAAATGACCTACTCGTGGCTAAGTACAATGGCCACTAAGCCAAACTAATTCTTCTTGACCTCTCTGCAGCCTTTGATACTGTTGATCATGCTCTCCTTCTTCAAACTCTTCAATCAGTTGGTCTCTGTGACTCTGTCCTCTTGTGGTTCTCCTCCTATCTCTCCCAACGCTCATTCAGTGTCTACTTTTCTAACGCTACCTCCTCGCCTGGTCCTGTTTCGACTGGAGTCTCACAAGGCTCTGTACTTGGTCCCCTTTTATCTTTATGCTGCCTCTCTTGGCAAACGTATTACTTCATTTGGATTCCGCTACCACCTGTACACCAATGACACCTAGATATATCTCTCCTACCCTGATCTCTGCCCCGCCGTCCTACAATGTGTCACTGCTTGCCTTTCTTACATCTCTGATTGGAGGTCCTCCCGCTTTCTGAAACTCAATCTCTCAAAAACTGAGTTTCTCGTTTTTCCTCCTAATAATACTGATCCTTCTCTGTCATTCTCCCTTCAATTTGATGGTACCCACATCAGACCATCCTTGCAAGCTCACTATCTTCGAGTTATCTTTGACTCTGGTCTCTCTTACCTTTGAGCCTCATATCCAGTCTGTTGCCAAATCCTGTCGATTCCACCTCAAAAACATAGCCTGCATCCACCCCTTTCTTTACTCTATGTGTTGCTAACGAGCTTGTCTATGCTCTAGTCATTTCTCACATTGATTATTGTAATTCTCTCCTAATTGGTCTTTTCTGAAACTGTATTTCCGCACTACAGACGGCAAAGAATGCTGCCGCCAGACTGATCGTCCTCTCCTGTCGCTCCTCTGCTGTCGCTCCTTACGTTGGCTTCCTGTATTCTATAGAAGTCAATTCAAAGTACTAATCCTTATCTATAAAGCAACTAACTACTCTAACAGGGCTAAACATTGAAAAAGATCAAAAAATTTGCTTTCTTTGTGCTTTTATTTTAAGCAGCCGACACTTTTATTTGGTTTTGCTGCTTGAATTTCTTCTGACATTAAATCCCGGCAAAATTCAATCAAAGAAGTAATCTGTAAAACGTTTCTAATTATTGCCTTTTTTTTTAACTAATTAAATCTTGGCCATTGTTTATTTATATTGAATTTCTAAGCACTATAATGTAAAATAAAATATATACATTTTAAATAATAAATAAAAATAACAAATACACCTGCCTCAAATATGTTTTGATTTTCTGAATAGAAAGTAATAGCCATTTCTATCTATTATTGGAGTCAGATGATTATGCTAGGTCTGGGTTGCAATGAGTAAATACGAATGTTCCATTGGAAGCAAATATTGCAAGAAAGTGACCTGCTCAACTGATACTTCAGCTCAGAGAAAACTGGAAACGTGTGTCGCACTTTCTGGCAAATTATAAAACCAGAAATAAAATGAAGAGGTTTCCCATGGAATAAGAGCCCACAACTGAGAGCACCTAGGCCACAACTGAGAGCACCTAGACCACAACTGAGAGCACCTAGACCACAACTGAGAGCACCTAGACCACAACTGAGAGCACCTAGACCAAAACTGAGAGCACCTAGACCACAACTGCGAGCACCTAGACCAAAACTGGGAGCACCTAGACCAAAACTGGGAGCACCTAGACCACAACTGAGAGCACCTAGACCAAAACTGAGAGCACCTAGACCACAACTGAGAGCACCTAGACCACAACTGAGAGCACCTAGACCACAACTGAGAGCACCTAGACCACAACTGAGAGCACCTAGACCACAACTGAGAGCACCTAGACCACAACTGAGAGCACCTAGACCACAACTGAGAGCACCTAGACCACACTGAGAGCACCTAGACCACAACTGAGAGCACCTAGACCACAACTGAGAGCACCTAGACCACAACTGAGAGCACCTAGACCACAACTGAGAGCACCTAGACCACAACTGAGAGCACCTAGACCACAACTGAGAGCACCTAGACCACAACTGAGAGCACCTAGACCAAAACTGAGAGCACCTAGACCACAACTGAGAGCACCTAGACCACAACTGAGAGCACCTAGACCACAACTGAGAGCACCTAGACCACAACTGAGAGCACCTAGACCACAACTGAGAGCACCTAGACCACAACTGAGAGCACCTAGACCACAACTGAGAGCACCTAGACCACAACTGAGAGCACCTAGACCAGAACTGAGAGCACCTAGACCAGAACTGAGAGCACCTAGACCAGAACTGAGAGCACCTAGACCACAACTGAGAGCACCTAGACCAGAACTGAGAGCACCTAGACCAGAACTGAGAGCACCTAGACCAGAACTGAGAGCACCTAGACCAGAACTGATAGGTTTATGTTAAACACTCCCTTCCTGTCCCATATATGCATATCCTTAATAATCAGGTGTGATTGGTGGTAAATGTGTAAGAATTGAATACAATACACTAATAGTCATTGTTTACACAAAGGACATGTATGAAAAATCTAATATTTGGTAAATTCATAATTTCAGTCTTAAAGATTAAAAAGAATACATCGTAATACAGTATATTCACAAAAATGTGAGAAAATATCAACAACATATCACACTGTTAGTCTGGTCTCTACATTTAGAAAAACATTTTGTAATATTAACTCCCTGGGAGATAAGAGAGAGAGAATATAAGAACTCTGAGGGGTAGAGGGGTACCAGCAACACCTCGCTGACAAACTCTACCAATGCTGACATTATTGTCTAATTGTGCAGAGACCATTTTGTGGGGGATCAGTCAGATATCGGGATGGTTTAGATTCGGTCTGGAATCGCACCAGATGACCTAAAATCAGCTACAGATCTGAGCGTGGACCCACCAAAGTGCAAGCTATTTGGACTGATGTCCATTCTCAGTATTCTATTGTATTGCTTTGATTTTTATTTACATTCCAACTTTATTATATTTAATATTGCCGATGCTATGTTTCAGCAAACTATGGTTTTATTTTAGCACTTAGTCTGAGTTTGTTCTCAACCAGAAGCTAAAATAAACAGGAAGTGCCCTGTGTAACCAAAAACTGCTTCCCCTACACTGCTGCAAACTCCTGACACACCTATCTCACCTATATCATTCCTGGGGCCAACTTTTGTCGTATATTCATTAGTTTCATTAGTCAGAGAGACTCTGGGAGCCCTGCGTGTCTCAGTATGGATCACAGTAGATGTGAAATAAATGGGTTATACAGAAATCCTGTCTGACTATGTGGGATCTAACATTTCACATCACAAAACATTTCATTTAAAACCAACCATTGAATATACATTGGATAAACATTTTATAGAATACAAAAATAACCTGCGGTTATTATCTGAAACAACTTAAATCTTATAAAATAGCTGACCAGCTGTAAGGGATACTCCCAATATTTATGTAATATTTATACCAGCGAGCACATTAGAAATGGATTTCTGGCAGGATAGAGAGACTATCAGGGCTGTTTAGTAAAATGAGAATTCAAAGTGAGTTTAAGGCCAGAGGAGATCTGGCAACATAGCTGACTTGGATAACTGTTCCAGTTCGGCTATTTTGACTTTAAATTTGTAAATCACTTAGTGAATATTCCCGTATGATTTTATTTAGATTGTTGTCAATCATTGAAAGCCAACATTTAAAATAATGTGTCCGGTTCTAGAAATCAGAGCTTCAAAATGGTGCAAGGTGCGTACAATAATAAAACATAACAGGAGACTAACATTCCAAACTAAGTAAATATTGGAGCCGTGAATGTTTGAGGGCTTTATTGAAATAACTCAAAGATACAAATACCCCAACACTCCAACAAGGACCACAGATTTAACACTAACTGTCGATATCCAGAAAGAGGGATCCAAACTCTGAGGCTGGATTACAGGAATGGTGACATCAGGATTTACTTTTTATAGAAAATACTGTAGACACATAGAGCTGCCTTCCAGCAGAGGTGTTATAGGCTAACAGTGTAAGAGTCAAAGAACACTTCAGATAAGCCCACACATGTCCTGGACATTAAATTAAACTAAAGAGATTTTAGTTAGGACATGGGATTTGTCAAGGTAGAAGAATCCCAGTAAAGGGTCCATGTTCTGTACTAGTGGTAGACCTTACTGGTGTACGTTTAACTGTGTTTAACTATGACACGACCGATATATTTCATCTCCAGCTGTGATTGAGTGAGTTTCACCCCTGGACATTTTGCATCAAAGGTTCACTGAAAACTCCAGCAGAATAATCTCCCAATGAATCTCCAGAAAGCTGTTTGACTCAACAAAGGGTTTGGCTGTAATTTATATCTAGTCTAGAAATTGATGTCAGGTCACTTACCTCCTTGGGCACCAATCTTTATATTCAGAAGAAGGTGTATTTGAGGATTTAAAAGAAAGTGCGTGTATTTCCTTTTACTCTGTTGGAAATGATGGGAAATCAACAGTGACCCTTCAACTTCACTGTCTGTCACTGATTAACTAGACAGACCACAGACAAGTCCCACACTCAGGGACAAAGCCTTCCCTATCACCAGACAGTTACAGCTTGTTACATGTTAGTTAGCAAAGGATAGAACCTAATAAATCCAGAATGGGTTCTAACAAATCCAGAAATCCTTCACTATCACCAGACAGTGACAGCTTGTTACATGTTACACTTTGCCAAGGATAGAACCTAATAAATCCAGAATGGGTTCTAACAAATCCAGAATCGTTCTCAAATGGTTCACCTGATAATTGGTCATTTGCGGGGGTTTTTTTCAGCTTTTTGTTGTTTTTTTAAATAAAATAAATAAAGCAGCATTTATAAAACTCTAACATTAATGAGATACAAGGATCTGGACAAGAATGAATAAAATAATGTCGGGTATTAGAAAGAAGAGCCACATTAGAACATTTCCCATTGCTTTCAGCAAAATATAAGGTGCTCTAGGTATATTTGACTTTACTGTATATCTAATCTCTGCTTTTCTGGCTGGTTTTATTGATAGCATATTATGAGATCTGGAGATTCATTTCAGACAGAACTGCAATTCAGCTGAATTTTGGCCGATCTGGTGAATGTCTGAATTCCTGAACTTCTTGGAGGGAGACAGACACAGGAGTAGCAACACTTGAGGGAGGAAAGACCAGAATTTCAGTTTTGGTCAAGTTGAGTTTAAGGAAGTGGGCAGCCGTCCAGTTTGAAATAGCAGAGAGGCAGTCAGAGACACTAGTCAAGAGGGACGGGGAGAGATCAGGGGAGAACAGATAGATTTGCGTGTCATCTGCATAGAAATGGTATTGGAAGCCAAAAGAGCTACTGAATTTACCAAGGGAGGCAGTATAGATGGAGAACAGTAGGGGGACTGAACTTTGGGGTACACCAACAAAGAGGGGTTAGGGAGAAGAAGCAAAGCCAGAGAAAGAAACACTGGAAGAGTGCTGGGAGAGTTAGGAGGAGCACCAGGAGAGAGCAATAATGGTCTTGTAGACCGATATTGCGGAGGATGAGAAAAAGAGATCAACAGTGTCAACAGCCGCAGACAGGTCAAGGAGAATTAGGATAGAGTAGTGACCATGAGATTTTGCAGCGAGTAGATCATTGGATACTTTGGTCAGAGTGCTTAGCGTGGAAACCAAACTGAAGCGGATCTAGCAGAGAGCTGGATTCGAGGAAGTCTGTCAATCTCACATACACAACTCTTTTAAGGATCTTGGATGCAAAAGGCAGTATCGAGATAGGACGGTAGTTGGACTGGGAGTTAGGGTCAAGGTTGGGCCTCTTTAGCACTGGGGTTACAGTTGCATGTTTGAAGGGTGATGGAAATATGCCAGAAGAAAGAGAGAGATTGAGAATTTTAGTGAGAGGTAGAGAAAGAGAAGAAGAGTACAGATGAGATGCGAGGGAATTGGATCTAGGGAGCAGGTGGTGGGGCGAGAGGACTGGAGCAGAGCAGAAACCTCTTCCACTGTAGCTGGTGCGAATGACCATAGAACAGCATAGGGAGTGAGGTGAGTGGAAGTATTGTTAGTGGAAGAAAGATGAGAGATCTTTTCCCTGATTGTAGAGATCTTGTCAGTGAAGTGAGTTGCAAAATCTGAGGTGGTCAAGTTAGTAGGTGGAGGAGGAACAATAGGGCGAATAAGAGAGTTCAATGTGTGAAATAGTCGTTTGGGTTCGCAGGAGAGTGTGGTTGTAACGGCACCCTCAGCATAAAAGGGTTAAACCGCCATTTAGTAGATCTTCCCTTCCATTGACACAGGCACAGCTACTGCAGAACACCAATCCGCCGAACAGGAAACCATATGAATGCTGTAAACAGCCGAATAGGAAAAACCATATGAACAGGTTTACACTCCTAGCAGTCAAACTGGAACAGCATACAATAAATCCCTCCAAGAACGAGACAAAGCTCCGTGTTGAGGGTCAAGCAGTGAACAGACAGAGCTGTGGGTTTATTGTTCTTATATACACATTCTTACATATTAGTACCACCCACAGGGTTTTGGAAAACAACCAATAAACACGTACAATACATTCAGACACTCCCACACAAACCCTCTCCTCTGCCTGTGATACAATTACCTTACACAATGGGTAATGTAATTATAACAGCCAGAGAAATACAGTTTTTCCACATTATTCATAACTTTAAAAGTATACATCACATTCACATACACACACTTACATTTTCAGAATCAGTATACTCCAAATACAAACATATGTCAAAATCATCCAAATTGGTCCATTGGTTCAAAAGATAGATCGAAGTCCTTTGTGACCAAATGAAGCATGGCTTTTCTGCCCAAAACCAGTTCCACAGAGTCTTCTATCCTGGAGATAATTGGGAAGTAATCCAATTATCTCCAAGGACAGAGGCAAAACCCATTAGCCACATGGTAGCAAAATACAATAAAATACATAAAAATATATAACTGTGCAGCTATTGCATAAAACAGGTACATTCAACATATCCCCAGATAGCTTAGATCTGAGCACACATTATTACTGAATGGCGCTCAGATCACATACATACAGTTCAATTGCCATGGAGCCAAAGTCTTTCACATAGTCTTTCATTATACAAATGGGCTCCATGGCATAGCTATCTGGGTAACATTGCTCACATAGGGAAAGTACCGAAAGACCCAGCTTTTGGGTCTTTGCAGGGGAAAATCCATCCTTTCAACATGGGGCCATAGTCACAGGGCAGGAGGCCAGCAATCAGTCTTCTCCAATGCCCAGTGGCGAGGCTGGTTCCGCCACATTTCTCCCCTTTCCCAAAAAGACTAACAAGGTATCTGGCCTCCTGTCGGTCAGTGCCTTGGTTATTCCAACAACCCACCCACAAAACAGAATCCGCAGTATAACCCACCCACGAAAATTGGTTACTACACCTGGAGTAGTGGGTCGCTTGTCCAGGTCCAGGAGCTCCACCTTGGCTCTGGGGGGTACTAGCACTCTGGATCGATGGGTTGCTGGGTGGGCAGAGACCAGCGGTACTCTGTCCTGGTGCCAGCGCTACCAAGGGAGTAGCCTGGTTGGAACCCAGGTGAGGGAACGGAGTAGTAGGCTCCTCACTCCAGACCTGGGTCTGCTGCTGGAGGGGAAGACAGGATGTCTCTCCTTTGAATAAACAGCCATGCTGCAGGGGGACAGGACCGACTGTCCCTACACCCTGTGGTTTGGGCACAGAGACCATGGTCCCATCTGCACCGGTGTGGGGCTTATCATCCCCCCTCTCCCCTAGGCTGCTGCTGGGGAGAGGGGGTAACAAGCTCCTCTCCCATACATCCTTTCAGCCGCTGGGGAGAGGGGATAACAAGCTCCTCTCCCTGACACACTCTATGCTGTTGGAGAGGGAGACCGACTGTCTCCCCTTTCAATAATTTGTCCTGTCGCTGGGGAGAGGTGATAACCAGTTCCTCTCCCTGAACCACTCTCTGCTGTTGGAGAGGGGGACCCGCTCTCTCCCCTTTTAATATATTGTCCTGCTGGTGGGGAGCAAGACCGACTGTCTCCGCTTCCTGCAGGACACACTGCTGCTGGGGAGGAAGGACTGCACCTTCCGCTCCCTGGGAAACATACTGCCGCTGGGGAGGAAGGACAGCACCTTCAGCTCCCTGGGACTCACTGGACTGCTGGGGAGAGGGACCAACTATCTCCTCTCCTAAGGACACACACTGCCGCTGGGGAGGAAGGACGGTTCCTCTCCCTGAACCACTCTCTGCTGTTGGAGAGGGGGACCCGCTCTCTCCCCTTTTAATATATTGTCCTGCTGGTGGGGAGCAAGACCGACTGTCTCCGCTTCCTGCAGGACACACTGCTGCTGGGGAGGAAGGACTGCACCTTCCGCTCCCTGGGAAACATACTGCCGCTGGGGAGGAAGGACAGCACCTTCAGCTCCCTGGGACTCACTGGACTGCTGGGGAGAGGGACCAACTATCTCCTCTCCTAAGGACACACACTGCCGCTGGGGAGGAAGGACGGCACCTTCAGCTCCTGGGATACATACTGCCGCTGCCCAGCATCCCTGTAGGGCCTGTAGAGAGATCTCGGTCCCATCTCCACCTGCCATCTGTGGGTCTCTCCCGAACCAGTCCATGAGGTCCCCTGCTTCTGCAACTGGTAGTGAAGCAAGGAGTACCTCGGCTGCATTTTCCCAGCTGTAGGTTGGCAGGTCTGGGTTCGCCACCCAGGTTTCCTGTTCTGCGTCCATTCTCTGTGGCTGACATGAGTTCAGTAGTTCCACATAGTCCATCTCTAGCTCTCATTCCATGGCAGCGAAACGGCGGATGTCTTCTCCCAGTCCAATAGATCTCGGGCCCTGTAACATCTCACCTCGGTAATGAAAGATAGCCCAGTACCGTGACTCTGCTGGACTGCCAAAGTCGACGTCTTCTGTTAAGGCCTTCCACAACAGGCCAGGGCTAGTGTAGTTCTCCCCCTCCGGCTGGATGCCCTCTGCCCTCCACGTCTCTGGCTGGACAGTGCACCACCACAGTGCCCGGTATGAGGCGTCAAGGCTCAGTTCCCGTTCCACGAGGTACTCAAGTTGTCTGACCTGTTGTCCACCAGGCCATTTGTTCCTCCAACTGGTATGCGACACCAGGAAGGCGCTGCTGCCGTTGATACTGGACTTCCACCAGGGCATCGTACCATAATTCTTTCTGGGCAATATCTCTCCAGTCTAATTCACTCTCTTCCTCAGGTGTGTGTGTTGCCCAGGGGTCCCCGAACCCCATTTTCCCAAATCTTTGTGTAGACAGGGACGCTGTATGAACACTAGCGTCGCCTTCAATTTGTAAATCCACGAACTGTGTCTCCGAGCTGCTTTACCTCGCACTAGGACGCCATCCCACCGCTGCCACCAATTGTAACGGACCGTTTCAGCATACAAGGAGTTAAAACCGTTTAGGCGATCGTCCCCTTCCAGAGATGCAGGCACAGCTACTGCAGAACACCAATCCGTCGAACAGGAAACCATACGAATGCCGTAAACAGCCGAATAGGAAAAACCATACGAATAGGTTTACACTCCTAGCAGTCGAACTGGAACAGCATACAATAAATCCCCCCCAAGAACGAGACAAAGCTCCGTGTTGGGGGTCAAGCAGTGAACAGACTGGACTGGCACATACAGCCTCTTTTATTCCCAATCCACAAACTTAGAACTGCCCACAGGGTTTTACATAACAATCAATAACACACGTACATTACAGAAAGACACTCCCACACAAAATCCTCCCCTCTGGCTGTGATATGATTACTGAACACAATGGTTAATCTATTTATCACAGCCAGAGAAATACAGTTTTTCCACATTATTCATAACTTGAAAAGTATGCATCACATTCCCATTTTCAGAATCAGCATACTCCAAATACAAACATATGTCAAAATCATACATATTGGTCCAGTGGTTCAAAAGTTAAGGAAAAGTCCTATTTGACCAAATGCAGCATGGCTTTTCTGCCCAAAACCAGTTCCACAGAGTCTTCTATCCTGGAGATAATTGGGGAAGTAATCCAATTATCTCCAGGACAGAGGCAAAACTCCATTAGCCACATGGCAGCAAAAGACAATAAAACACATAAAACATATAACTGTGCAGCCATTGCACAAAACAGGTACATTCAACATATCCCCAGATAGCTCAGATCTGAGCGCACATTATTACTGAATGGCGCTCAGAGCACACACATACAGTTCAATTGCCATGGAGCCAAAGTCTTTCACATAGTCTTTCATTATACAAATGGGCTCCATGGCATAGCTATCTGGGTAACATTGCTCACATAGGGAAAGTACCGAAAGACCCAGCTTTTGGGTCTTTGCAGGGGAAAATCCATCCTTTCAACATGGGGCCATAGTCACAGGGCAGGAGGCCGGCAATCAGTCTTCTCCAATGCCCAGTGGCGAGACTGGTTCCGCCACAATCAGGTAACCATGGTAAGCTGCTCCGTTGGAGCCTTATCCTCCAACAGTATAATTTCACTGTCCAACACAAAAAGGGCAGCTTGCATGGGAACGCAGATGGTCTGTCTTGGCAACTAGAGGGTTAATGGTAGACAGATAAATCAGCCTGTGGCTGAATTTTTCTGTCCACCATTGTGACGAGACCAATCTCGCCACATTGCATTGGAGAAGCCTGGTTGCTCGCCTGCTGCCTTTGGACTATGGCCCCCTTTTAAAAGACTTTATTTTTGCCTGCAGAAAAGCTGTATTCGTGCTTTTCTGCCTGGGGTTCAGTAGATTTGTTTGAATGTGTTATACCCCAGATAGGAATCCCATGGAGCCCATTTGTATGAAACTGACTGTAAAGACTTTGGCTCCATGGCGATTAAACTGTATTCGTGTGGTCTGAGCGCCATTCACTTAATAATGTGCGCTCAGACCTGAGCTATCTGGGGATATGTTACATGTCTGTGTTTTATGTAATAAATGTGACTTTATGTATTTTAAAGTGTTTTGTGTCTTTTTGCAACCATGTGCTTAATGGAGTCTTGTGTCTATCCTGGGAGATAATTGAATTACTTATCTCCAGGATAGAAGACTCTGAAACTGGTTTGGGCCAGAAAGCCATGCTTCATTTAGTCACAAAGGACTTTTTACTAACTTTTGAACCCCTTGTCTGATTTGTGCCATTTTTGAATATGTTGTTCCCCTGAATGGATTGATTGTGCATATGTAATTTTATGTGAATGTGATGTATGGTTTTAGAGTTATGAAAGTTGGGTAGAAAGTATGTTTTAACTGTATGTATAATTGAGTTTCCTCTCAGGATAAGGGGAGGGAATATGTGGGATGTAACTGTGATGTGATTGGTTGTTTTATACCTCCCTGTGGGCGGTCCTGTATTTGCAAGACTGTAATAAAAACCAGGCTGGGTGTGCCAGCACCTCAGACCACTGCTTGACCCTCAACACGGAGCCTTGTCTCGTTCTTGGGGGGATTCACTGTATGCTGTTAGAGACTGATTGCCAGGAGTGTAAGCTTATTGTCTGCTTTTCCTGTTCGTCTGCTAGCAGCTATTTGGGAGGTTCCAGTTCGGGAGTTGGAGTGCTATTTTGTATCCAGTTCAAGAGTTTGGTGTTCTGCAGTAGCTGTTCCTGTATCTCTGGAAAGGGGGCTGATCGCCTAAACGTTTTTTTTCCCCTTTTTTGCAAAACGGTCCGTTACAATTGGTGGCAAGCGGCGGGATCGTTCCTACAGCCAGAAGGACAGCTACAGGAGACACCATTTCTTTGGATTTTACAATTTGAGGGCAACGCATGTCCCAGTACAGCGACCCTGACAGCACCAGCATGGAACCAGCAGTGGAGTATGACGAGGGTGCCATGGATGACCGAGATGCAGTCCGTAAAGGCATCTGGTACCAGGCACTGGGTATTGTGGAGTACCAGCGGGGCAAGAGACTCCCCAAGGAAGACCAGCGGTTGCAGAAGCGAGTAGCCCTGCGGATGCCCTTCCTGGGAGAACAGCCCCTGGATGAATGGGTGAAGGAATTGGAGCACCGGGTATGGCAGGAGATTTGGCTGGAAGATGCCTACCAGGCGCTCTGGTGGTATGGGGCACAGTACCTACCCTGGACAGCCGAGCATGACAAGCCAGAGGGAGAGGAGTTTGATGGTCCTGGCTTGTTATGGGAGTCATTTTCAGAGCTCGAATTTGGGAGCCCTACACAAGCCCGGTTCAGTGATCTCTTGGAGTGGAGGGAGAGCAGGTATGACTGGGACGACACTCACGAAATTGAGCAAGACCTGGTCCACCTGGTAACCCGGGAGATGGAGCTAGAACAGGGCTACCAGCAGCTGTTCCAATACAGTGAGAAGGCGCAGCGAGAGAGCAGCATGACAGACCCAGAGCCAGACCCATTCAGAGGGGACGAGATGGTACAGTTTTACTGGGAAGAACCCCAGGTGGCCGGTAGAGATGGGACCGAGGTCTCTCCACCGGTCCTGCAGGGAATTGGGAGCCCAGTCTCCATTCCCCAGCGGCAGTGTAAAGTGCAGGGAGAGGAGAGCAGCGTCCTCCCTCCCCAGCGGCAGGCTGAGTTACAGGGGGCAGAGGTAGTTGTTCCTGCCCCCAGCAGCAGAGTGATATGCCGGGAAGGCAGTGTAAAGTGCAGGGAGAGGAGAGCAGCGTCCTCCCTCCCCAGCGGCAGGCTGAGTTACAGGGGGCAGAGGTAGTTGTTCCTGCCCCCCAGCAGCCAAGTGATATGCCGGGAAGGCAGTGTGAAGTCCAGGGAGAGGAGAGCAGTGTCCTCCCTCCCCAGCGGCAGCGTGATTTTTTGGGAATTGGGAGCCCAGTCTCCATTCCCCAGCGGCAGTATGATGCTTTGGGAATTGGGAGCCCAGTCTCCATTCCCCAGCGGCAGCACAGATCATTGGGAATTGGGAGCCCCGTCTCCATTCCCCAGCGGCAGAGTGTCCTACCGGGAATAGAGAGCCCAGTCTCCTTTCCCCAGCAGCAGGACTCTGTATTGGGAGCAGAGACAGTCGGTCTCCCTCCCCCGCAGCTGGAAGTATGTATGGGAGAGGAGCTTGTTACCCCCTCTCCCCAGCGGCAGCTTAATGTACCAGGGGGAGACAGTAAGCCCCACAACCGTGCAGATGGGACCGTAGTCTCTACACTGCCAGCACAGGGGGTAGGGACGGTCGGTCCTGCCCCCCAGCGACAGGGCTGTTTAGCCAAAGGGGAGACAGTCGGTCTCCCCCTCCAGCAGCAGAGATGGGTAACCAAAGGGGAGACGGTCGGTCTCCAGCAGCAGGACTGTGCATCTAAAGGGGAGACAGTCAGTCTCCAGCAGCAGCAGCAGAGCGGTGTATTTAAAGGGGAGACAGTCGGTCTCCCCCTCCAACAACCAGGCTTCCACCAGGCTACCCTCCCAGTAGCGCTGGCAACAGGGCAGAGTGCCGCTGGTCTCTGCCCACGCAGCAACCCACCAAGTCAGCGTACCCGTACCCAGCACAGCCGTGGTGAGGCACCTGGACATGGACAAGCTTCTCCTTTACCCAGGTGTAGTAACCATTTATTGTGGGTGGGCTGTGCTGTGGATTATTTGTTGTGGGTGGGCTGCTGGACTAACAAGGGCACTGACCGGCAGGAGGTCAGATACCCTGTTAGTCTGTTTGGAAAAGGGGAGAGATGTGACGAGACCAATCTCGCCACATTGCATTGGAGAAGCCTGGTTGCTCGCCTGCTGCCTTTGGACTATGGCCCCCTTTTAAAAGACTTTATTTTTGCCTGCAGAAAAGCTGTATTTGTGCTTTTCTGCCTGGGGTTCGGTAGATTTGTTTGAATGTGTTATACCCCAGATAGGAATCCCATGGAGCCCATTTGTATGAAACTGACTGTAAAGACTTTGGCTCCATGGCGATTAAACTGTATTTGTGTGGTCAGCGCGCCATTCGCTTAATAATGTGCGCTCAGACCTGAGCTATCTGGGGATATGTGAAATGTCTGTGTGTTATGTGTAAAATGTGACTTTATGTATTTTAAAGTGTTTTGTGTCTTTTTGCAACCATGTGCTTAATGGAGTCTTGTGTCTGTCCTGGGAGATAATTGAATTACTTATCTCCAGGATAGAAGACTCTGAAACTGGTTTGGGCCAGAAAGCCATGCTTCATTTAGTCACAAAGGACTTTTTACTAACTTTTGAACCCCTTGTCTGATTTGTGCCATTTTTGAATATGTTGTTCCCCTGAATGGATTGATTGTGCATATGTAATTTTATGTGAATGTGATGTATGGTTTTGGAGTTATGAAAGTTGGGTAGAAAGTATGTTTTAACTGTTTGTATAATTGAGTTTCCTCTCAGGATAAGGGGAGGGAATATGTGGGATGTAACTGTGATATGATTGGTTGTTTTATCCCTCCCTGTGGGTGGTCCTGTATTTGAAACACTGTAATAAAAACCAGGCTGGGTGTGCCAGCACCTCAGACCACTGCTTGACCCTCAACACGGAGCCTTGTCTCGTTCTTGGGGGGATTCACTGTATGCTGTTAGAGACTGATTGCCAGGAGTGTAAGCTTATTGTCTGCTTTTCCTGTTCGTCTGCTAGCAGCTATTTGGGAGGTTCCAGTTCGGGAGTTAGAGTGCTATTTTGTATCCAGTTCAAGAGTTTGGTGTTCTGCAGTAGCTGTTCCTGTATCTCTGGAAAGGGGGCTGATCGCCTAAACGTTTTTTTTCCCCTTTTTTGCAAAACGGTCCGTTACAAGTTTCTCATTGTCTTAAGATTTGAAATCTATCTCCACCTTTAGACACTGTTGTGTTTCTCCAGAAAGTGTAGCGGAACTCCATGGTTTATACATTTCTTTCTGATCGAACGTACGCAAAAATTCCTGTTTGGTCCTCAGACACATCCTGTTGTGGTATATTTGTGTACAGGATTCATTAGCAGAAAAGGCTTTAATTTCAGACATTCTTCTGGCAGAAGTTATAGCAATTAATAATAATGTCTTATAGGTAAGAAGAGTAGTATTCAATTCGTCCACAAGGGGCAAAATGACTCTCTATTAGGGTG
>OW240921.1:3838808-3865569 GCA_933207985.1 Pelobates cultripes | reverse complement strand
ATCGAGCGGCAAAGGCCTGAAGGAAGTCCATTCCGACGCATACTCGATCCACCAAAACCCCTGTCCACCTGCAGATGACTGTAACATGAACGGGAAGCCGCCAAGGAAATACACTCATCCGGCCCGATCGCTCACACTTTACTGTAGCGGGCCCCACACTGCCTCGGAGAACGACCCATGGACCAGCTTCAACAGCCTCTAGACCCAGTGACCATGACTCCACTGCCTTAGAACGTGGCCCCGCGGAGCCCCCACCCGAAGTACATCCCACAGTGACCCAGATAGAGCACCTTGTGAACCCCCGGGAAACCGTGCCTGACCAGACACTTCCAAACTCAAGGCGCCCCAACCAGAGTACCCCACGGGGTAAAGGGAACTGTCACATGATATAGACAGCATGCACCACCTCACGATTGTCTCAATGGAAGAACTACCCACCTGTCTGCGAGCTGGGTACCCCACGCCCATCATGCAATCCGAATGGGAAGCCCCAAGACAGCCAGAGTCAGCACACCATGGAAAAACCCAAAATGGCCCCCCAAAAAACCCCAAACTGGGAGTCAGTGGAAGGGACTTAGGGGGCCTGAATACACAAGCCATCGTTAATGGAGGCCCAAAAGGAAAACCAACCCCAAGGGCAACACCGACAGGCAAAGCCCCCGGGTAGCACAGCTGAAACCCCCAACACCCCCAAAACCACGACACCTCCCACCGGATGTACAAAACCACAGTCTGGGGCAACCGACGTTCCCCGGCCGGACTCGATCCCACTATCCAGGAGACTACCGCACGTATCCCGGCCCCGGAACTCCGAAATGCTGAAACACTACCCCAAGAAAAACACCACAGCAGCAGAGCGCGATGTGCGACACTGTCGGCCCCACACATAAGCGACGTTAGGAGCCACCCACGCGGAGGCACATAGCCACATAACACCGACCGTCAGAAATACGGCCTGGAAAACAATAACCTGCCGGGCGCCTCAGCAGCAGCCGGAAGGCAGATTCCACTTCTGCCTTTGTCAGCAAGGCCCCAGAGCCATGCAGCCCTAACCACGCGGACCGTGGTGTCCTGCCCTCCCATACCTAACCCCCTGGAGGGAAAGACAACTAAGTAAATAAGAAATAATGCGATATCAACCCTGTCCCTCTATGGGCACCATGTCCCAAAGGGGGGGACCCGCGGAGCAGACTTCGGGGGCACCCTAAAATTGGTCGGAGGTACGCTTATCAAGCTTTCTCCGTAAGCCGCTCCCGCACCACCCTGTGGAAGTCTCATATGGGCCGAAAAGTCCTGCTCGGAGAGCACCCGTGTCCCCTATCCTGACAGATTGCCCTCATGAAAAAAAAACCGTGAGGGACAGGATGGGCCCCCCCTGCGACACATAACATAGGGAACATAACACCAATGCCAGCTCTATTAGCTGCGCAGGATGATCCGACCACATCATGCTCCCCACGACCCTCCCGGAGACCTTAATGTCCCTCTTAGTCAAGGGACCCCCCGTGGCAGGAGGGAACATACCTGCAATAAAAGCCCCCTCCCCCATCTGCTCCCTAGTATTGTGCGCAAGCCAAGCAACACCCAGAATCAACCAAACCTGGGAGGCATCGCCGGTACTATCAGCTGCACCGGACGCTGCAGGAAAGCGTACTTAAACATATGAAACATACTGAAAATGAAAAGGGGGGGGGAAGCCGCGTCCATGTACACAATTTTTTTAATTTTTTATTCTTCCCCTTGTACTTGACATTGTTTTCACGTTTTTTTTATTTTTTTTATTCCATTTGGTAATTTACATTTTATTTCTGTCCTGTAAATTTCTTTGTCTTTTTTCTTTTTTTTCTTTCTTTTCTTTTTTTCTTTTTTTGTGCCAAGAGGACTAGACTGAATAAAAGAAGGAACAACGTACGCACACGAAGCGCTAAAAAGGAGGGGGGAAATGTACTCACCTGTCGCAGCCTGGTGATCTAAGCCCAGCTCTGCATTCACAGAAGGCTGAGGCAAAGAAAAGCAGTTCCAGCATCTACAGAAGACATCAGCTGTGATCCAGGCGCCACCTGCTGGACGGGTCCATGAACTGCGGCAGCATGCTGAGAAGGAAGCAGCAGAGAAGCTGAGAGCCCACGCCCCAGAGGAGATGGCCGCGGTAAGTGACCTTTGGGGGGGGGCCCAGGCAAGATAGCAGGGGGGGGGGGAGAACAGAGGGATGCAGATAGGGAGGGATAGGGACCCGGGGGGGTGTAATAAGAAGTACCAGGCCATGCTGCAAAGGAGGCGGCAGGCCGCGCGGCACTGGCAGGCCTCGTGACAGAAGGCCGTGCCACGTGCGCGGCCGCAGAAGGCTACAAATCACGGCCACTGGTGGGAGGCTGCGTGTCTGGAGCCCCAGACACGCGGTCCTGGCGATGCCTCAGGCCCAAGCTCCTGCTCCTCAACTGGGCCCGAGGAGTGTGATCTGGAGACAGCCTGGCAGGCGGGCGGGAATGCCTGCCAGTGCTGGAGTGGCCCCCAGGGGCAGGGACCGCAGGGGAGGCAGCAGGGGACCGCAGGGGGTGCTCCAGGGGGAGGTAGGCTGCGGGGGGGGTCCCACACCAGTAGCCATACCTCAGTCGCCGGCCACCATCCACGCTGCATCAGCCCTGAGGAAAGCCAGAAAGCCTCAACCTCCATCCCTCAAGCTGTGTCAATCTGCAGGCCCAGGCAAACAGGAGCAGGAGGACAGGAAGCTGTTTGCTGGCCCGAAACCCAAGTGGCACTGAGGTAATAATTACCTTGCAGGGTTAACTCCTTGCTGATTGCTATACAGCCACTAGAGGTGCTTCTTGGCCCCTAGTGGAGTTCAACTCCTTTAAATGATGCTGGACACACTTTGCATAACCCCATAGGAAAGCACTCCCACATGTCTCTGTTCCCTGCTAGCTCTTTGGTCTGCCTCCTCAGGGTCTGCGTTGCCTGTGTTTCTCTTAACACTTCTTTGAATTTTTTGCCCCCCCTTTTTATTTATCCCCTCTTGTGATTGTCTTACCCATTTTAGTGGTTCTTATCCCCCAATTTTCCGTCTTACACCCCTTGTGTGTCTCTTACTTTCTCCCAGCCCATTTGTGTGACTCTTTATGCCCCTCTGTATGTCTCTTTTCCACAGCCCCTTTTGCAGTCACTATTCCCCTTGGCCGCCCTTCCAAGTAGCGATCTATCTTGATCCATTAATCATTAGATAGGTTTACCTATTATCATTCATAGCATTTATATAACATATTCCGATGTGATTTACAATTATAGAAAGGGGGATATTTAGAGGAGAGGAAGGAGCTGCTCAAACAAGCTTACAATCTGAGAGTTTAAGGTAGGTGCATATAAATTGTTTGTGTCTTGCCCAGGGACACTTACTGGTGAGGTGGACTGAGCGGGATCTGAACATGACATTACCACTGCTCTAATCCATCATCTAGTAATAAGACCTATAACCAATACTGATCAATAAAAACACATATTTCATACACAGGGTGAGTTATTTTATTAAAGTGAAGATTATAACTGAAGACAACAGTCATTGTAGCAATATTACGTTTATACTAACAGTGACAAAGATTATCCAACAAAATGGTGAACAATATCGCTGGAAGTCGTTATGCTACTAATACAGGTTTTTTATTTTCTTTTACTTATTTGATAACGCATTAAGTATTTTAATAATATTTGTAGATAATTTTACATATTTCCTTAGGACACAGCATGCTATAATAATACATTTTATATGCAAATTTTCTTTTAAAAAAAAAAAAGGGTTTTGTGGAGGCAATAAGATTTCAAATCATTCTCAATAAATACGTTTTATTGAAGAATCAGATCCCGAACCTTTTTTGCATCTTTAACGACATCTTGGAGGCATTCTGTTAGTACTTTATATGTTGTAACATAAGCAATGCCCGCTGCGGGAAGACTGCCAAGAATTGGGAAAAAACTGAGAACTTTTTCGGTTATTGAAACCGTTCTATCTACACTTTCCTTCAGCAATGTTAAAACAAGGGACGCGTTGATTTCCTGGGTGGTGATTGCAGATTGCATTACAGATTTTATTTCTTTAAAATCTTTGAGAGACTCTGTAGCTAAATATTTCAAGGAAGCTTCATCGAGAGAAAAAGTCTTCACGTATAATTTTAAGGTTTCTTCCATTATTACAGCATTATAACCAAAAGACAGACCAGGCAAAGCCATAGCCGTCGCAAAAGATGTCCCAAGAGCCCTTAGCCAAATATCACTTCCTAATGTTTGATTTTTGCCCTCGATTATTTGTAAAGAAGTAACAGGCAAGGACAGAAGAAATTTGCGTCTCTTGTGATCGGGCATTTCCTTTTGCATGGTTTCTATCATGCCGTGGAAATCATACAGACTCAAATCAAAGGAGCAAAGTAGAAACACGTGTGGTTGTCCTAATCCCCCCTCCTCCAGTTTGTTAACGCAGTCCTCTCGGAGTGTTTGAAGTACTTTTTCCTCATTGTACGTCTTCGGATTACATCGTTTAGCGTTGGTCAAGTCTTGATCAACCTTTGATCGAATAAAGTAGAATTTTTTATTCATGTCTCTGATGTCTTTTCCCAGTTGGATGTGACTTTCTTTGAATCGTTCTGATGCAATGATTATGAAAAAATCATAGTCGTCCATCCTAACTTTTTCACGATAACTTTCTGCCTGAAACTCAGGAGTTCCCAGACCTGGAAGGTCCCAAAATGTTACATTTTTGTCCTGGGGGTGAGGATATTCAGTTGGTTCCATGGTGGTTTCCACTACACCTGTTGCTGCAGCACCTTCATCATCCTGAGCCACACCACGGATGGCATTGATAAAGGTGGATTTTCCAGATCCTGACTCCCCGGTTACAGCAATTTTCAGTGTGGCGCCATCTTGTTCTGCTATTTTATTCTGGATCTTTTTTGCTATTTGTTCAAGATTTTCAGTTTCCTTGCCAATGATATTCCTAATCTTTTCCAACTCCTCTTGACAAATGATCTCACTGGTTACACCACCCATTTTTTTCCAGAATATTTTCTGTTAATGTTGCAATGCTCTGAAATAAATAAATGAATATGTACATGAATTGTTATGCCAATCTTTCTAAATTCTAGAACTGCAAATGAAGAAACACTTCTGGGAGTAAGAATCAATACATTTTAAACATGTTTATAAGGCTAAAAAAAAAAATGAATAAAAATAGCAGCAGTCTGTGTGACCAAACTACATCCTTGGTGCCTGTGGGAAACCCCCCTGTTAATCTATTTGTGTGTTCCCCACTGTATTAGCATTTTCATGTATTGTGCCTGTTCCTAGTTCGGGAGCATTCGTTAAAAATAGAACCAGTTAGTCTCCCGAACAGGGACCACCCCGGTGCCCCGTTGGAACCTTCACACCAATTAATCAGAATGTTTGCACCTGCAACATAAGTGAGAAACCACAGGGGAAGTAATTTAATGAGAGCTCCTCTGGGTGGCCACCATTTCGTATAGACAAACGCCAACCAGGGAGAGCCTTCGTATTCCCAAAAGGCTTCCCTTGCCCGGGGTTCGCACCATAGCCGCACAAAAGGAGACCAGGTGTTCTGGAGGTTGGTGGCTACACTTTTGGGGCACTGGCTACTTTTGGTGGCTTTTCTGTACCTGGGAGACAAAGGGACAATCTCTTTTCTCACGCCTTTGCTCCCAGACATAGAGGATCCTGGGATGAAGACCCCCTGAACACTACCATCACTGCACTAACCCCACCCCTAACACTACCATCACTGCACTAACCCCACCCCTAACACCTCTAACACCTCTATCACTGTACTAACCCCACCCTTAACACTTCTATCACTGCACTAACCCCACCCCTAACACTACCATCACTGCACTAACCCCACCCCTAACACTACCATTACTACGCTAACCCCACCCCTAACACTACCATTACTGCGCTAACCCCACCCCTAACACTACCATTACTGCGCTAACCCCACCCTTAACCCCACTAACGCTGCACTTACTCCACCTCTATCACAGCACTAACTCCACCCCTATCACTAATGCGGCACTAAGTCCGCCCCTAAACCAGTAATGATGAATTAACTCCGCCCCTATCGCCATTAACACTGTACAGATGTATAACATTAAGAAGAAGCACAGTGTAACATTCAATAAAATTAATCTGATAAAATGCAACTAATATAGTAAAATGTCAAAACGTGTTAGCAGTTCGTTAAAAAGCCCCTAATTTTAAATCAACTAGGTGTGCCACAAAATCAGATATTTAAAAAAACAATAAAATAGAGTTCTTTTGAGGATTAAAGGGACACTATACTCACCAAAACAACTTTTGATTAATGAAGCAGTTTCAGGGGTTGTCACTTCAGATGTGGACTACATCTCCCCTGATGCTTTGACAGCATTATGCCTGTAAGAGCATTGAGTGCCAAAGTTTGCCAACCCCTGGTCCATCAGGATACCGTAAATGTTTTTGGTGTGCCAGCATACCTTCAGGGGTGGCGCACAGACACCTGAGGGCATGATTGACAGGTGACAGTAGTGGAGCGCGCAGCACAGAGCTCCCCGTCACTCATTGCAGCATGACTGAGCCACAGACTATGGTAGAGGAGCCTCATATCCCCAACCTGGTCTGACAGGAACCGCTCACAGAGCACTGAATAGATCCTCCACCGCGGTGCGCTGCTCAGCCATGCTACACAGAGGAGGTGAGAGGGTTAAATGAGACCATGGAGCGGCTAAATGGGGGAATTAGACAAATGGAGGACCTGGAGGTTGCCAGAGGAGAGGGTCTGAAGGGTAAATGAGACACATGGATGGGCTGGGGCAGGGCCGGACTGGGAAAAAAATTAGGCCCGGGCATTTTTCAATCAGAGCGGCCCCCTAAGAAGGGGGCGGGGCCAGATAGTGTGTGTTTTGTCATCACTAATGACAAGCACGCCCGCTCTCAAAGTGAGCATGTTGGATCAATGCGCAGAGCCCCGCTGAAGAGCTCTGGCATTAGAAAAAGGCCCTGAATTTGTTCTGCGCTGCGCAAGCAAATTTAATAACATGCTTGTGCTGTGTTTGCTTTTAAATTGTCTCTGATGTCTCCACAAGTGGGATACCAGAGGACAAATGGGCCAGGAAAGTGCATGGTGCATATGTTTGGAGCCTGCTTGTGGGATTGCGTGTGTGTAGAGTGTGGTGTGGTATTGTGTAAATAGGTCAATTTAATTTGTGTTTGTGGTGCAATATGTGTGGCTAGGGGCTGTAGAGAGTGTGTGTATAGGGGGCATAGTTTTATAGGGGATGCAGCGAGTGTGTGCATACGGGCTGTAGTGTGTGTGTGTGTAGGAGATCTACTGTGTAAAGGACCCAGTGTGTGTGTGTGTGTGTGTGTGTATAGAGGATAAAGAGTGCATATAGAGTAAGGGATCTAGTGTGTATCTGGAGCGTAATGTGTGTAGTGGTGCAGTGTGAGGGGTGCTGTAGTGTGTGTGTGTGTGTGTATGTGTGTGTATGTGTATATATATATATATATATATTTGGACTTATTGTATGTGTGAGGGGCGCAGTGTGTGTATGTAAGAGGGGTGCTATGTGTGAGGGTGTTTTTATCTGCTGTCACATTCTAGGTTTCTAATTTTCTTTGTCTGTTAACTCACTGAGGGTTATTTTTATATATATATATATATATATATGTGTGCTGTATATGTGTGGGAGTGTGCTGTGTGTGTCTGGGTGCTGTGTGTGTCTAGGGGGTGCTGTGTCTGGGGGTGTGCTGTGTGTGTCTGGGTGCTGTGTGTGTCTGGGTGCTGTGTCTGTGTGTGTCTGTGTGTGTCTGCTGTGCTGTGTGTGTCTGGGGGGTGCTGTGTGTGTCTGGGTGCGCTGTGTGTGTCTGGGTGCGCTGTGTGAGTCTGGGTGCGCTGTGTGTGTCTGGGTGCGCTGTGTGAGTCTGGGTGCGCTGTGTGAGTCTGGGTGGGTGCTGTGTGTGTCTGGGGGGTGCTGTGTGTGTCTTGGGGAGTGCTGTGTCTTGGGGAGTGCTGTGTCTGGGTGCTTAAATATTTTTTTTTACTAGTAAAAAAAAAATAAAATAAAAAAAAATTATTTCCCCCCCTCCCTTCTTACCTTTATCCTGGGAGGGTGGGAGGAGGAGATCCGTTCTGCCATGGGGGGGAGGAGATCTGTTCTGCCATCCTTCCCTGGTGGTCCAGTGGTGAGAGTGAACTCTAACCTGCAGGTTAGAGTTCACTCTTGCGAGATCTGAGCGTTGCCGCGGCAACGCTCAGAATCCCGCGAGAGGACCCGGCGGAGCTGCTTGTTAGAGCTCCGCCGGTCCTCTCCTCCCTCCCTCCCTCACCCAGCCCCAGCCGCATCTCCCTGTCTGTGGGCCGGTGAGGGAGATCTGTGATCTCCCCACCGGCCCATGGAGACACACAGCGGGGCCGGCGCTCGGGTAGCGCTGGCCCTGCAGGGGCCGGCCGGGGGGATCCTGTGATCTCCCCTGCCGGCCTCGGCCCCACGGCCATCGCGGCCCACCGGGCATTTGCCCGGTATGCCCGATGGCCAGTCCGGGCCTGGGCTGGGGGTAAATGAGATACACAGAGGGGGCCTGGGGAGGGAAGAGACAGTGTTTACATTAGATTGCCTGCAGGGAGCTATAGATCATACCTGAACAACTACATTAAGCTGTCATCAATTTTAAGTATAGCCTTTTCTTTCCCCAGGGCTGCGTTTAGTTCCCAGTCCAGCTCTGTCTTGGTGTATAGATCATGCCTCTGCAGTTTCACTGCTCAATTCACTGAAAATTAGGAGTTAAAGGGACACTCCAAGCACCAAAACAACATCATCTAGAATAAGCGGTCAGGTGTCAGGCCCTAAAGGCACTCTTATCACAAGGGACTAAACCATTCTCGAAGTTGCCTCCAGTGACAATGTCTACTTGCCATTCACTAAACTGGCTTGGAAAAGGTGTGTTTCGTTCCTAGCCAGTTTTTTATTATTGTGATTGTTCGATTATTATTGTTAGTATTTATATTCTTGCATGCTCTCTTTTAGAATTTAATGGGAATTGTACAATAGATATAGTGCAAGAATTTCCCTGACGGAATGGAGGGATATTGTCTCAGCAGTTATATCGCAGGAAACAGGCTCCATTTCCAAACTCCGCTCTCTGTGTGAGCAATCTTCGGCACTCCAGAGACTGTGGACTACATCTCCCATGATGCTTTGCCAGCATTATGGCTGTGAGAGCAGTAATGGAGATGTAGTCCACTGGACTTACTCCTGATTTAGTGGATGTCCATTATTTTATGTATAATCACTAGTTATTTCTGACATCACTAGCCCGCTGTCTCCAGATTGCCAGCTCTGTGGCATCTCTTCTTCGCCACATTATTCCCTGTGCTCACACTGTACAAATCATGGATATTCGGATTATCAGGATTTGTAGGTCCATCTCGCTACCTTCCCAATCAATGTGGATTCCTGTCAGAGTTTAGTAAATAAATCACGGGGTGATTTACAGGGCGCTGGCAGATGAATAAGCAGGAAACACATACAGGTACACGGAGGGTTAATAAAGGAGTGAACGCAGGGTCATTGCTGAGAGGATAGGGGGTAGATTTACTAAATACTCAACTGAAAACCAGATCACAGAAATTAGGATAAAATAATCAAGCTGTGACTTTAGGGAGATAAAGAATGTATCTAATGCCGGATTTACTGGTTTGGTTTGCAGTTAGTGAATGGACCCCTAGAAAGAGCTAGAAGCCCAATAAGGCAGAGATACCGGTGGAAGAGAAGTGAAACTGAATACAGTAAAGGGTTAATTACAGAGCACAGATGGAATCCATTCACTCACTGTGATTCGGAATCAGAGAGCAATGAGGCTCCAGAACCTGCTGATCTCTTGGTCCCTCTCCAGACAATGGGTACAGGGCTATCTCCAGACAGACAGACAGACGGGTACAGGGCTATCTCCAGACAGACAGACGGGTGCAGGGCTATCTCCAGACAGACAGACGGGTACAGGGCTATCTCCAGACAGACAGACGGGTGCAGGGCTATCTCCAGACAGACAGACGGGTGCAGGGCTATCTCCAGACAGACGGGTACAGGGCTATCTCCAGACAGACAGACAGACGGGTACAGGGCTATCTCCAGACAGACAGACAGACGGGTACAGGGCTATCTCCAGACAGACGGGTACAGGGCTATCTCCAGACAGACGGGTACAGGGCTATCTCCAGACAGACGGGTACAGGGCTATCTCCAGACAGACAGATAGACGAGTACAGGGCTATCTCCAGACAGACGGGTACAGGGCTAATTACTATAGTGAGAATCTAAGTGAAGTCCAACTTTAACACCAAAGCCGACCAGTTTGGCTATTTTTAACTTCCATGTGAATTTCTCACCTTAATAAATAACCCTGATGGAGATAAAGTGGGGGTGGGGTGGGGGTTTTTACAAACAGTAAAGTCTGACAATACCGACTTACTTGCTGTTTCCACTGCCGACCTCCACTCATTAAGAGGGTGGAGAGCCTTAATTACACATTTATTACCTTTTCACAGAGGTGGAGACATACCTGGTCTAATATTAACCCTCTCAGTGACGAGTTCCCAGAATCCTCAGCGATACCGTGCACCTCCCAACATTTCACATGGACACAGAGGGACACCTTAACGGTAGTGCTAGAAAAACAAGGCTGTTTATAGTGCCCCCCTCCCTTGTGCCCCCCTCACTTACCTGATTCCAGCACTGATGTTCACGGTGCACGGTCAGGCTACGCCTCCACTCCGGTCAACCAGCAGTTGAGACCTAATTTACCTACGCGGCAAGTGCCACGCTCGCACTAGGATTCCACATAGGAATGCATTGTATCAATACTTTCCTATGGAGTTTTAGATGACGCTAGATGTCCTCATACAGAGCATGTGGACGTCCAGAGTCAGGTGACTTTTGGTCATCTAACAAGCCTGAAGTGCCTCTGGTGGCAGTCTGGTAGGCAGGCACTAGAGGTGGAGTTAACCCCTCAAGGTAATTATTGCAATAATTACACGTGTAGGGTTAAGAGGACTGGGACCATATACCCAGATGACTTCAGTGAGCTGAAGTGGTCTGTGTTTCTATAGTGTCCCTTTAAAGGGACACTATAGAAACCAAAACAACTTTAGCTTAATGAAGCAGTTTTAGTGTATAGACCATGCCCTTGCAGTCTATACGAACACGTGATGGCGGATCCGTTCATGCAATTTACACATTATGTGACTAAGAAGATAGACCAGCCGCACAGCCTAATTCTCTGGAACTCTTTTGGGCATGAAATCAAGTGTGTGGACGGTCAAATGTGACTTCCACAGAATTCGTGAACCCCTGCTCTGATCTGGGTGATTTTGGGATATGTTGTTCACCCAGATCAGAGCTATTCAGGGATGTGCCATTTATGGGGATATGTAATGTTTTTGGGATACTTCTAGAAAATTTTAAAATTAGTTTTTTCCTGCCTGGAGATAATTGAGTTATTACATTATCTACCTCAATTATCTACAAGGCAGAGGGGAGGGCTTGTAAATACTGTATGGGAGTGTCTCCATGTATAACCCTGTTTCATTGGTCCGTGAACTTTGTATCTTGGTGCCCCACAAGGTCCACCGCGGTTATAACCTTGTGAGGAAAATCACATAAAAGGCAGTGTGCCTCCATTAAACCTTCAGTTATTCCCCCTAAACTTAGTGTCGTCCAGTTACTGGGGAAATGAGTTCCACAGGGACAGTGCAGCCCTCGAGAAGTATTAAAGGCGAGCATCGGAGGTGGGAGTATGGACAGAAGATAGACATAAGTCTTCAGCAGAGCGTAAGGGCCTAGATGGGACATACTTGTGAATTAGGGAGGATAGGTGGGAGCAGCATTATGTAGAGATTTGAAAGCAAGAACCAGAATTTTAAATTGAGCCCTATATTTTACAGGAAGCCAATGTAGGGACTGACAGAAGGGTGAGGCATGGGAGGTGCGAGCGGACAGGAAGATGAGCCTCGCGTGGGAGGCGGGTGGACTGTAAGTTGGGAGCACGTAAGACCACTGAGAAGCGGATTACAGTAGTCAAAGTGAGAAAGGACAGTGGCATAGACCAGCACCTTAGTCCCTACTTAATGCCAGATACGCGCAATGTTTTTGAGATTGAAGCGGCAGGATTTGCCGATAGATTGAACATGAGGCGTGAAGGAGAGGTCGGAGTCAAAGAGAACATCTCGGCAGCGAGCCTGCGTGGTGGAGTTGATGGTAGCACCGTTGACATTATCCCTTCACAGTTGTCAAAGCAGGAAATTCTTTTAGTTTAAACTTAATTTTACTTTGCCTCATTTCATTTAAATGACTTTCTTTAGGTTAAAGCTTTAGACCAGGGCTGTCCAACCTGCAGCCCCCCAGATGTTGCTGAACTACAACTCCCATGATTCCCTGGCTATCTGTTTCATTGAAAGACACATGGGATTTGTAGTTCAGCAACATCTGTGGGGTCGCAGGTTGGACAGGCCTGCTTTAGACCTTAATAATACACAATATACTCAAGATGTTTTTTTTTTTTAGACGTAGTAAATCTTATCTCCGCTCTGCATTCAATCCTTTTTCTGATCATCCTCTTATGTGTTGTCAGTTGTTCACAAATGTTTGAGCTTCAAACCTCGTTTATAAGAAATTCTAAATTCTCTCAATGACTAATTTCTTTTTATAAACCTTTCTTCCTGTATCTTCCACATCGTTAGACAGATCGGTAACACAAGCTACGCCTATGGCAGGAACTGACATTTCTATTTTCGGAGGGACTATGACTACTAACGTTTTTCAGGCAGGGATTCTTGGTTGGATTTATTAAAAGCGGCAGATTGATCTTCTGAATTTATATTTAAAAGATTTTATATTAAACCTTACTTGCATGCTTGAGAAGTAATTATGTAATTATATTTACAGGTAATGTGTATTCTGTATTGTCATTCAGCTTTTAACATACATAATACAAGCCTCCTGTCTTGTTATAAAATTAGGATTTTCCTATCAGAAAATATAGATTTTGTTGAAGACATGAGGCGAATATTGTCCCTCCCATTAACCCACCCTTATTCTTTATTTTTCCGTTTAATCCTGGTTGGAGATCAATGTTCGGAGTCTTTCTTATCCTTGGAGTTCTCTGTTGCTTATAATCTTCTGGTATTACAACTCGAAAGATGAAGGAGATTTGGGGGTCAATCCTTATATAGTCTACGCTGGATGCTAATTGGCTATCGAGTGTTCCATTTCAGCTATTGACTTAATTCCTAATACTTGCCACCTGTTTTTAATAAAATCTGTATCTTCTGACGTAAAGACTAGGGAAATCTTGAATTTGATGAAGGCAGCCATATTGATACAATAAGCTTGTGTATTCTAGTAACTGATCTCTGTTAGTGGAAGTTTATATGGCAGATTCAGAAAGTGGAGAGATGGAAGGTGAGATCAGGATGGGATTGGACAGATATGTAGAATCTACAATACGAAGATACACAGAGATATTACAGCCCATAACTCACAACTACACAAAATAAACTATAACTACTGAAATTAAATATAATGAGACAGCAATCTTATAACTAGCAAGCTCAATTTATGTCAAATCATAGGAAAATGCTAAATTGACCAATCACCACCTCGCTCAGAGATAAGCAGAATTGTATTTATTTATTCTGAATAATTATCCATGGAAATGCATCATTGCTGCTAACTGGAGGGAATAAAATAAATACAGTGACACTTTCTATTTAAACATAAATGACTTAAAAGGAAAATAAAGGTCAATTGAGAATAGTGTTCTGGTTTGTTTTTTTTGCATTGGGAGAAATTCACATACCTGTAGGTTAACACCTGCGGACGCTGACATCACTTAATGGGTATTAAAGTCAATGTTTTGTTTTTCGCTAGCCTGGGGTGCATCGATTTACCATTGTGTTCTTTACATCCTTCAAGAATGACGGAGCAGGGACCGCCGGTAGGACACAGCCAGATTTCAAAAGCTAAATATTTTCCACCTTTGTTGGAAAAAAAACACAGACAGCTGCCTGGTTTGAGGCCCCCTCATTGCAACATTGGTAGTTTATATTTAATATCAGTAATCTGCAGACTCTAATTAGTAATAAATACAGAGATATCTATGTAATCTATTCTATGGTATGCCTGATGACGTTATTCACTACAGTGCGAACGGCTCTGAACTGAATGGGGCAAAACTATCCGTCTGTGTACGGAACCATTTAGACTCCAATTTCTGGACATTGTTCACTCTATTCAGCAGGTGAGGGCATGTATGCTAAATATTTAAAACTAGTGACTGGGCAGCCATTGGGCCACAGTTGGGCCTTAACTATAATATTAAAAAGGGGAGGAACTTATGTCCTTCCCTGACCCCAACCCACTGGCTGCAGGTGAGCACCTTAATTATAATATTCAGGGTGTACATAGTGTCCACCCCAGCCCCTACCAGTGGGCGGTGGGTCGGGGTTCTAATTAATTAAACATACCATTGTTCACTCCCCCCAAATACGGGCATGTCCACCAAGTTTCCCTCCCCCCAGGTGGTTAGGGGTCCCCAATGTCCGAGAAAACCCCATTTAAAAATGAAGGACTCTACTCCATCACCCTTATAACAGTGAGGGGGCCAATACAACTAATACCTGTTAAAAAATTATTATACTTAACATCAGAAGTCTTCTTTCTTCTAATTCTTCTATTCTTCAGCCCCCAAAAAGGCCAAATAAAAATCCATAAAAGCCAACACAACTTATAAAAAAACAAACAGATTCGGCCCCCCTCCACCCAAAAAAAGAAGGAAAAATTCAAAAACGGATGCAATATAATCAAACCTTCTTTGCCCCGCGTGTCTTCCCTCAGACTGAGCTCTCATAGTGCAGAAAGCCCTTATAAAGATTTTCACATGCTACGTTAGCTGTTAGAACACAGGGAAATTCCCCCATACTGCTAATAAGAGCACTCTAATTGGTTGGCTGTGTCCCTCCCCCCTGTTACTTCACAGCCCCATCCCTATGGGACCAGGTCTATCTAGAGATTGAGCAGCATCAGCAACTGTCACAAGTGTCGTACCCCAACACACAGGAAAGTGGAAACCCACAAAAGGTGGATCCGAGAGACGTATTACCGAGCCTTAGAATGGCCGGACTTAACGTATTAACACAACAAGAAACAGGGTCAAGATAAATCAAGGTCAGTATTACAGAAATACTCAGAGTCAAGACAAAGCCGGGTAAGGATACCAGAAATCATGAGGTCAATAAGAAGCATAGTCAGGATACCAGAAATCACAAAGTTCATACGAAGCCGAGATTAAACACAGAAAATCCCTAGGGAATCACTATGAGTACAAAGCGAGGATCTATACAAAAACAACGATAGGCAAAGAATAGGGGCCAAAGCAAGCCTTGAATAGTCTTACCGGTGTACTGATTGGTCCTTGTCATCATTGCGACCAAAAATAGATTAGGATCGCAATGATAACGTGGTCACTTTAAGCACAGCGTGACGTCACGCGTACATTTTATATAATGATGTCGGCTCGTGGATCGGCTGGACCGCGCGGCAGGAGGAGGTGAGTGCACTAGAGTATGCGTCAGGAGAAGGGCTGCGCGGCTTGAGGGACTATGCCAAGCAGCCGCGTGGAGCTGCATGGCAGATGGGGGCATAAAGAGGTGATACTCCTCCCTTTTAGTAGGGAATAGTGGCTGACTAGCAAGTACTGGCCAGCCACCACATAATTAACCAGCTAGCAATCCGCCACCTTACAGAAAGTAAAACAATAAAAAAAGTCCTATGGGTGTCAATAAGACCTCCCATATGCCCCCACCCACCATGACGCAGATGGGAGCATATCTAATAAATACTGAATTTGTTTTCTTTAGAAAAAGGTGCCTCAGAGGGGATATGATAGCGTTATACACATATGAATTTACCTTTCCTGGTTAAATACGTTGTTGTTATTACTAGAAACATAGAAACATAGAAACATAGAATGTGACGGCAGATAAGAACCATTCGGCCCATCTAGTCTGCCCAATTTTCTAAATACTTTCATTAGTCCCTAGCCTTATCTTATAGTTAGGATAGCCTTATGCCTATCCCACGCATGCTTAAACTCCTTTACTGTGTTAACCTCTACCACTTCAGCTGGAAGGCTATTCCATGCATCCACTACCCTCTCAGTAAAGTAATACTTCCTGATATTATTTTATACAAAGGGTCAGTACAATCCGCTATGTGCTAACCTATTCACTAGCAGGAATATACAACAGACAAGAGGTCGCTTGTTGAGACTGGAAGAAAAGCGATTTCACTTACAGCACTGGAAAGGATTCTTTACTGTAAAACATAAAGTTGTGGAATTCTCTGCCCCAATTTTCTTGAATAGATCTCTTGACTTTTTCCATTCTGTTATCTTCTTCTATCTCTTTACATTGCTCATTGTAGAATGTCTCCTTGTCTATTCTTGCTATCCTTTGGAATTCTGCATTCGGTTGGACACATTTTTTCTGCTCTCCACTACCTTTTGCTTTCCTTCTTTCCTGGGCTATTTCTAAAGCCTCATCAGATAGCCAGTTTGCCTTCTTAGATTTCTTTTTTTTTTTGGGTATATTTTTTCTTGCGGATTCCTGGATAACATTGCAAACTTCAGTCCAAAGTTCTTCAGGCATTCTATCGTCCATGTCTAGTCCCTCAAATCTATTCTTTACTTCCACTGCATATTCACAAAGGATATTATGTATGTCCTATCTGATTGGCCTGATGGTTTTCCCTCTTTTCTTCATTTTAATATTCAACTTTGCAATGAGAAGCTCATGGCCCGAGCCACAGTCAGCTCCAGGTCTTGTTTTTGCTGACTGTATAGAGCTCCTCCATCTTTGGCTGCAAAGTATATAGTCAATCTGATTTCTATATTGTCCATCTGGTGATGTCCTCTAATATTGGGTGAGGTACTTTAATATTAAAGGGGGGAAACCTAGTGTCCCTCCCATGGCACCCACCCATGGCTGATAGGTTGGGGTCCTAATTAATTATAAAATAGGGAGGGGGTATATGCCATTGTCCATCCCCCAAAATAATAGCACCTCCCCAATGCTCTAGCAGTTTTGGTGTATAGATCATGCACCTGCAGTCTCATTGCTCAATTCTCTGCCATTTAGAAGTTAAATCACTTTGTTTATGCAGCCATAGCCACACCTCCCTGCATGTGACTTACTCAGCCTCCCTAAACACTTCCTGTAAAGAGTAATCTAATGTTTCTTTATTGCAAATTATGTTTAATTTAGAATATCACAGAAAACTCCAAAGAGCTTTCCCAAGCTGTGTAAAATTACTCAGAGCACTCTGATGGGTTGGATTTCAAGCTAACCAATCAGAGTGCTGTGACAGGTAAATGTAGAGGCTTAGTGTGTAGAGCACTCTGATTGGTTGGCTTGGAATCAACCAATCAGAGTGCTCTAAGCCTTATTTTTACGCTTTTCCCCGCCCTGCGAAACTCAGTCTGCACAGTGCCTACGTTGGGTAAAGATGGGTTATTTTTTTGGCGCTCAGGTTTTTTATTTTATTTTCAAAGTTCGATGGATAGTATAGATTTTTTAAATGGGGTTCCTTTGAGTTTCATGGGGGGTTCATCCAAGAAATCTGGGCTGGACAGTAAATATACAAAGAAAGTAAAGGAATTGCGGTGCGCAAGTAGAAAAACGTATTAATTGTGGTGCTGCTGTAAAAAGATTTATATAAACTGCACATTAAATAAACACACAGATCCCAGTCTAAGGCTATTCAAATCCCTGTGTCCCAAGAAACAATCAGTGGGTTTAGCCACACAGTAAAGCCATGTGGTGTTTGAGCTAACGCTGCCACTGGAAAGAAAGTGTTTGAAATGAACATCATTCACAAATGAGCATCTTACTGGATGCATTCAGCCCCAAATGTTTGTAAAATCGGTGCTTTGCATGATTCCGAATCCTGCACTTTGTAAACGGTACTGATTTTAATCCAGACACTGAATACATCTGGGTGACTGCAGCAAATTCTCTTCAGTCATTTCCATTTGGAAAAATCTAGTGTTTAGAGCATTATAACTTCAAAGTGTTACACAGTTTAACCACTAGATGGTGCCAACAGATAACTTTGCAGCACTGTAGCTTCAAAGAGGGAGTTTTATCAAACAAGGTGAATCACTGAGTGAATTTCAAATTTAAAGAGATACCATAGGCAACCAGATGATTTCTTTCTCATTGAAGTGGTCTGGGTGCAGTGTTCCTGTCCCCTTAACCCTGCAAGTGAAAACATTGCACATTCAGAGACTCCGCAACGTTTAGTTTGCAGGGTTAAGACAGGCACTAGAGGCGATACCTGGATTTTACAGAGTTTAGTTCCATGAAACGACGTTGAACATTCTCAGCATCTTGACAATCCCCATAGGAAAGCATTGATTCATTACCTTGCTATAGAAAACCTGTAATGTAAGTGCTGTACTCGTTGCGCATGTGCATTAGGCGGGAAACACTCTTGATCTCGCCTTCACTCATCTCTGTGCCGCCTCTAATCTCTTCAATATTCCCTTTTCTCTATCTGACCACCATCTGCTGACTTTTGACATTGGCATACCTAAGCCCCAATTGACACCACCATCTGAACATCACTCTCACAGAAACCTCCAATGTCTTGACCTAGAGCATTTCTCCACTAATCTCCAAACTCTCCTTTTACCTATCTCATACCTCACCTGTCCTAGCTCTGCAACCTCGTCTTACAATTCTCAACTGGACATCATGGCACCTCCAACATTTAAGCGCAGCAAGCGCCCCCCAACAACAGCCTTGGCACACCAAGCTGACTCGATATCTTCAAAAATGATCCAGAACTGCTGAACACTGTTGGAGAAAGTCTCACTGTGCGTCTGACTTTATTCCCTATAAATTTATGCTGCGCTCATACAGCTTGGCTCATTCCTCTGCAAAAGTAAATTACTTCAATACCCTCATAACCACTGTGACGAGACCAATCTCGCCACATTGCATTGGAGAAGCCTAGTTGCTCGCCTGTTGCCTTTGGATTATGGCCCCATGTTAAAAGGCTTGATTTTCCCCTGCAAAGACATGAAAGTCGGGTCATTCGGTGCTTGCCCTATTTGAGCGGTGATACCCCAGATAGCTATGCCATGGAGCCCATTCGTATAATGAAAGACTATGGGAAAGACTTTGGCTCCATGGCAATTGAATTGTATGTGTGTGCTCTGAGCGCCATTCAGTAATAATGTGCGCTCAGATCTGAGCTATCTGGGGATATGTTGAATGTACCTGTTTTGTGCAATGGCTGTACAGTTATATGTTTTTATGTGTTTTATTGTCTTTTGCTGCCATGTGGCTAATGGAGTTTTGCCTCTGTCCTGGAGATAATTGGATTACTTCCCCAATTATCTCCAGGATAGAAGACTCTGTGGAACTGGTTTTGGGCAGAAAAGCCATGCTTCATTTGGTCACAAAGGACTTCGATCTATCTTTTGAACCAATGGACCAATTTGGATGATTTTGACATATGTTTGTATTTGGAGTATACTGATTCTGAAAATGTAAGTGTGTGTATGTGAATGTGATGTATACTTTTAAAGTTATGAATAATGTGGAAAAACTGTATTTCTCTGGCTGTTATAATTACATTACCCATTGTGTAAGGTAATTGTATCACAGGCAGAGGAGAGGGTTTGTGTGGGAGTGTCTGAATGTATTGTACGTGTTTATTGGTTGTTTTCCAAAACCCTGTGGGTGGTACTAATATGTAAGAATGTGTATATAAGAACAATAAACCCACAGCTCTGTCTGTTCACTGCTTGACCCTCAACACGGAGCTTTGTCTCGTTCTTGGAGGGATTTATTGTATGCTGTTCCAGTTTGACTGCTAGGAGTGTAAACCTGTTCATATGGTTTTTCCTATTCGGCTGTTTACAGCATTCATATGGTTTCCTGTTCGGCGGATTGGTGTTCTGCAGTAGCTGTGCCTGTGTCAATGGAAGGGAAGATCTACTAAATGGCGGTTTAACCCTTTTATGCTGAGGGTGCCGTTACAACCACACTCTCCTGCGAACCCAAACGACTATTTCACACATTGAACTCTCTTATTCGCCCTATTGTTCCTCCTCCACCTACTAACTTGACCACCTCAGATTTTGCAACTCACTTCACTGACAAGATCTCTACAATCAGGGAAAAGATCTCTCATCTTTCTTCCACTAACAATACTTCCACTCACCTCACTCCCTATGCTGTTCTATGGTCATTCGCACCAGCTACAGTGGAAGAGGTTTCTGCTCTGCTCCAGTCCTCTCGCCCCACCACCTGCTCCCTAGATCCAATTCCCTCGCATCTCATCTGTACTCTTCTTCTCTTTCTCTACCTCTCACTAAAATTCTCAATCTCTCTCTTTCTTCTGGCATATTTCCATCACCCTTCAAACATGCAACTGTAACCCCAGTGCTAAAGAGGCCCAACCTTGACCCTAACTCCCAGTCCAACTACCGTCCTATCTCGATACTGCCTTTTGCATCCAAGATCCTTAAAAGAGTTGTGTATGTGAGATTGACAGACTTCCTCGAATCCAGCTCTCTGCTAGATCCGCTTCAGTTTGGTTTCCACGCTAAGCACTCTGACCAAAGTATCCAATGATCTACTCGCTGCAAAATCTCATGGTCACTACTCTATCCTAATTCTCCTTGACCTGTCTGCGGCTGTTGACACTGTTGATCTCTTTTTCTCATCCTCCGCAATATCGGTCTACAAGACCATTATTGCTCTCTCCTGGTGCTCCTCCTAACTCTCCCAGCACTCTTCCAGTGTTTCTTTCTCTGGCTTTGCTTCTTCTCCCTAACCCCTCTTTGTTGGTGTACCCCAAAGTTCAGTCCCCCTACTGTTCTCCATCTATACTGCCTCCCTTGGTAAATTCAGTAGCTCTTTTGGCTTCCAATACCATTTCTATGCAGATGACACGCAAATCTATCTGTTCTCCCCTGATCTCTCCCCGTCCCTCTTGACTAGTGTCTCTGACTGCCTCTCTGCTATTTCAAACTGGACGGCTGCCCACTTCCTTAAACTCAACTTGACCAAAACTGAAATTCTGGTCTTTCCTCCCTCAAGTGTTGCTACTCCTGTGTCTGTCTCCCTCCAAGAAGTTCAGGAATTCAGACATTCACCAGATCGGCCAAAATTCAGCTGAATTGCAGTTCTGTCTGAAATGAATCTCCAGATCTCATAATATGCTATCAATAAAACCAGCCAGAAAAGCAGAGATTAGATATACAGTAAAGTCAAATATACCTAGAGCACCTTATATTTTGCTGAAAGCAATGGGAAATGTTCTAATGTGGCTCTTCTTTCTAATACCCGACATTATTTTATTCATTCTTGTCCAGATCCTTGTATCTCATTAATGTTAGAGTTTTATAAATGCTGCTTTATTTATTTTATTTAAAAAAACAACAAAAAGCTGAAAAAAACCCCCGCAAATGACCAATTATCAGGTGAACCATTTGAGAACGATTCTGGATTTGTTAGAACCCATTCTGGATTTATTAGGTTCTATCCTTGGCAAAGTGTAACATGTAACAAGCTGTCACTGTCTGGTGATAGTGAAGGATTTCTGGATTTGTTAGAACCCATTCTGGATTTATTAGGTTCTATCCTTTGCTAACTAACATGTAACAAGCTGTAACTGTCTGGTGATAGGGAAGGCTTTGTCCCTGAGTGTGGGACTTGTCTGTGGTCTGTCTAGTTAATCAGTGACAGACAGTGAAGTTGAAGGGTCACTGTTGATTTCCCATCATTTCCAACAGAGTAAAAGGAAATACACGCACTTTCTTTTAAATCCTCAAATACACCTTCTTCTGAATATAAAGATTGGTGCCCAAGGAGGTAAGTGACCTGACATCAATTTCTAGACTAGATATAAATTACAGCCAAACCCTTTGTTGAGTCAAACAGCTTTCTGGAGATTCATTGGGAGATTATTCTGCTGGAGTTTTCAGTGAACCTTTGATGCAAAATGTCCAGGGGTGAAACTCACTCAATCACAGCTGGAGATGAAATATATCGGTCGTGTCATAGTTAAACACAGTTAAACGTACACCAGTAAGGTCTACCACTAGTACAGAACATGGACCCTTTACTGGGATTCTTCTACCTTGACAAATCCCATGTCCTAACTAAAATCTCTTTAGTTTAATTTAATGTCCAGGACATGTGTGGGCTTATCTGAAGTGTTCTTTGACTCTTACACTGTTAGCCTATAACACCTCTGCTGGAAGGCAGCTCTATGTGTCTACAGTATTTTCTATAAAAAGTAAATCCTGATGTCACCATTCCTGTAATCCAGCCTCAGAGTTTGGATCCCTCTTTCTGGATATCGACAGTTAGTGTTAAATCTGTGGTCCTTGTTGGAGTGTTGGGGTATTTGTATCTTTGAGTTATTTCAATAAAGCCCTCAAACATTCACGGCTCCAATATTTACTTAGTTTGGAATGTTAGTCTCCTGTTATGTTTTATTATTGTACGCACCTTGCACCATTTTGAAGCTCTGATTTCTAGAACCGGACACATTATTTTAAATGTTGGCTTTCAATGATTGACAACAATCTAAATAAAATCATACGGGAATATTCACTAAGTGATTTACAAATTTAAAGTCAAAATAGCCGAACTGGAACAGTTATCCAAGTCAGCTATGTTGCCAGATCTCCTCTGGCCTTAAACTCACTTTGAATTCTCATTTTACTAAACAGCCCTGATAGTCTCTCTATCCTGCCAGAAATCCATTTCTAATGTGCTCGCTGGTATAAATATTACATAAATATTGGGAGTATCCCTTACAGCTGGTCAGCTATTTTATAAGATTTAAGTTGTTTCAGATAATAACCGCAGGTTATTTTTGTATTCTATAAAATGTTTATCCAATGTATATTCAATGGTTGGTTTTAAATGAAATGTTTTGTGATGTGAAATGTTAGATCCCACATAGTCAGACAGGATTTCTGTATAACCCATTTATTTCACATCTACTGTGATCCATACTGAGACACGCAGGGCTCCCAGAGTCTCTCTGACTAATGAAACTAATGAATATACGACAAAAGTTGGCCCCAGGAATGATATAGGTGAGATAGGTGTGTCAGGAGTTTGCAGCAGTGTAGGGGAAGCAGTTTTTGGTTACACAGGGCACTTCCTGTTTATTTTAGCTTCTGGTTGAGAACAAACTCAGACTAAGTGCTAAAATAAAACCATAGTTTGCTGAAACATAGCATCGGCAATATTAAATATAATAAAGTTGGAATGTAAATAAAAATCAAAGCAATACAATAGAATACTGAGAATGGACATCAGTCCAAATAGCTTGCACTTTGGTGGGTCCACGCTCAGATCTGTAGCTGATTTTAGGTCATCTGGTGCGATTCCAGACCGAATCTAAACCATCCCGATATCTGACTGATCCCCCACAAAATGGTCTCTGCACAATTAGACAATAATGTCAGCATTGGTAGAGTTTGTCAGCGAGGTGTTGCTGGTACCCCTCTACCCCTCAGAGTTCTTATATTCTCTCTCTCTTATCTCCCAGGGAGTTAATATTACAAAATGTTTTTCTAAATGTAGAGACCAGACTAACAGTGTGATATGTTGTTGATATTTTCTCACATTTTTGTGAATATACTGTATTACGATGTATTCTTTTTAATCTTTAAGACTGAAATTATGAATTTACCAAATATTAGATTTTTCATACATGTCCTTTGTGTAAACAATGACTATTAGTGTATTGTATTCAATTCTTACACATTTACCACCAATCACACCTGATTATTAAGGATATGCATATATGGGACAGGAAGGGAGTGTTTAACATAAACCTATCAGTTCTGGTCTAGGTGCTCTCAGTTCTGGTCTAGGTGCTCTCAGTTCTGGTCTAGGTGCTCTCAGTTCTGGTCTAGGTGCTCTCAGTTGTGGTCTAGGTGCTCTCAGTTCTGGTCTAGGTGCTCTCAGTTCTGGTCTAGGTGCTCTCAGTTCTGGTCTAGGTGCTCTCAGTTGTGGTCTAGGTGCTCTCAGTTGTGGTCTAGGTGCTCTCAGTTGTGGTCTAGGTGCTCTAAGTTGTGGTCTAGGTGCTCTCAGTTGTGGTCTAGGTGCTCTCAGTTGTGGTCTAGGTGCTCTCAGTTGTGGTCTAGGTGCTCTCAGTTTTGGTCTAGGTGCTCTCAGTTGTGGTCTAGGTGCTCTCAGTTGTGGTCTAGGTGCTCTCAGTTTTGGTCTAGGTGCTCTCAGTTGTGGCCTAGGTGCTCTCAGTTGTGGTCTAGGTGCTCTCAGTTGTGGTCTAGGTGCTCTCAGTTGTGGTCTAGGTGCTCTCAGTTGTGGTCTAGGTGCTCTCAGGTGTGGTCTAGGTGCTCTCAGTTGTGGTCTAGGTGCTCTCAGTTGTGGTCTAGGTGCTCTCAGTTGTGGTCTAGGTGCTCTCAGTTGTGGTCTAGGTGCTCTCAGTTGTGGTCTAGGTGCTCTCAGTTGTGGTCTAGGTGCTCTCAGTTGTGGTCTAGGTGCTCTCAGTTTTGGTCTAGGTGCTCTCAGTTGTGGTCTAGGTGCTCCCAGTTTTGGTCTAGGTGCTCCCAGTTTTGGTCTAGGTGCTCGCAGTTGTGGTCTAGGTGCTCTCAGTTTTGGTCTAGGTGCTCTCAGTTGTGGTCTAGGTGCTCTCAGTTGTGGTCTAGGTGCTCTCAGTTGTGGTCTAGGTGCTCTCAGTTGTGGCCTAGGTGCTCTCAGTTGTGGGCTCTTATTCCATGGGAAACCTCTTCATTTTATTTCTGGTTTTATAATTTGCCAGAAAGTGCGACACACGTTTCCAGTTTTCTCTGAGCTGAAGTATCAGTTGAGCAGGTCACTTTCTTGCAATATTTGCTTCCAATGGAACATTCGTATTTACTCATTGCAACCCAGACCTAGCATAATCATCTGACTCCAATAATAGATAGAAATGGCTATTACTTTCTATTCAGAAAATCAAAACATATTTGAGGCAGGTGTATTTGTTATTTTTATTTATTATTTAAAATGTATATATTTTATTTTACATTATAGTGCTTAGAAATTCAATATAAATAAACAATGGCCAAGATTTAATTAGTTAAAAAAAAAGGCAATAATTAGAAACGTTTTACAGATTACTTCTTTGATTGAATTTTGCCGGGATTTAATGTCAGAAGAAATTCAAGCAGCAAAACCAAATAAAAGTGTCGGCTGCTTAAAATAAAAGCACAAAGAAAGCTAATTTTTTGATCTTTTTCAATGTTTAGCCCTGTTAGAGTGGTTAGTTGCTTTATAGATAAGGATTAGTACTTTGAATTGACTTCTATAGAATACAGGAAGCCAACGTAAGGAGCGACAGCAGAGGAGCGACAGGAGAGGACGATCAGTCTGGCGGCAGCATTCTTTGCCGTCTGTAGTGCGGAAATACAGTTTCAGAAAAGACCAATTAGGAGAGAATTACAATAATCAATGTGAGAAATGACTAGAGCATAGACAAGCTCGTTAGCAACACATAGAGTAAAGAAAGGGGTGGATGCAGGCTATGTTTTTGAGGTGGAATCGACAGGATTTGGCAACAGACTGGATATGAGGCTCAAAGGTAAGAGAGACCAGAGTCAAAGATAACTCGAAGATAGTGAGCTTGCAAGGATGGTCTGATGTGGGTACCATCAAATTGAAGGGAGAATGACAGAGAAGGATCAGTATTATTAGGAGGAAAAACGAGAAACTCAGTTTTTGAGAGATTGAGTTTCAGAAAGCGGGAGGACCTCCAATCAGAGATGTAAGAAAGGCAAGCAGTGACACATTGTAGGACGGCGGGGCAGAGATCAGGGTAGGAGAGATATATCTAGGTGTCATTGGTGTACAGGTGGTAGCGGAATCCAAATGAAGTAATACGTTTGCCAAGAGAGGCAGCATAAAGATAAAAGGGGACCAAGTACAGAGCCTTGTGAGACTCCAGTCGAAACAGGACCAGGCGAGGAGGTAGCGTTAGAAAAGTAGACACTGAATGAGCGTTGGGAGAGATAGGAGGAGAACCACAAGAGGACAGAGTCACAGAGACCAACTGATTGAAGAGTTTGAAGAAGGAGAGCATGATCAACAGTATCAAAGGCTGCAGAGAGGTCAAGAAGAATTAGTTTGGCTTAGTGGCCATTGTACTTAGCCACGAGTAGGTCATTTGTAACTTTAATCAGAGCAGCCTCAGTAGAGTGGAAGAGGTGGAAGCCAGAATGAAGGGCATTGAAGAGAGAGTTGGAATTGAGGAAGCAAGGCAAATTGGTAAAGACAGGTCTTTCCAGAAACTATGAGGAAAAAGGGAGCAGGAATATGGGACGATAGTTAGAGGGTCAAGATATTGATTTTTAAGACAGGTACTAAAGTAGAATGTTTAAGGAAAGCAGGGACGAAGCCAGAAGAATGAGAGCAGTTGAAAGTATGCATTAAGGAAGGCACAAGATAGATCGGATAAGGTGAGATGGGACAGGGTCAAGCGGGCAAATGGTGGGTCGAGAGGAAAGTAGAAGCACAGCCACCTCTTGTTCAGTACCCGGGGAGAAGGTCTGAAGGCTAGGAAAGACACGTTCCAAGTGCCTTTGAGAGAGATGAGCAAAGGGGGAGAATTATTTCCTTAAAGGACCACTATAGGCACCC
>OW240921.1:3825253-3838708 GCA_933207985.1 Pelobates cultripes | reverse complement strand
ACTTACCTGAGGCTGCCACGATGTCCCACATCGCTGCTTCTCTCTCTGCGCCGCTCCTCCTTCTGACTGAGTCGGTCGGTGAGGCTGATCCTGCCCACCGGCTGGGGAGACCTAATGCGCATGCGCATTAGCGCTCCCCATAGGAAAGCATTGAAAATGCATTTCAATGCTTTCCTATGGGGAAATGAGCGGCGCTGGAGGTCCTCACACAGCGTGAGGATGTCCAGCGACGCTCTAGCACAGGTTTCCTGTGCTATGAAGGAGGAAATGCCCTCAAGTGGCTGTCTAGTAGACAGTCACTAGAGGTGGAGTTAACCCTGCAAGGTAAATATTGCAGTTTATAAAAAAAAAAAAAAACTACAATAATTACACTTGCAGGGTTAAGAGTGGTGGGAGTTGGCACCCAGACCACTGCAATGGGCAGAAGTGGTCTGGGTGCCTGGAGTGTCCCTTTAAGCAGTGAGACTGTGGCTGCATGATCTATACACCAATACGGATTCATTAAACTAAAGTTGTTTTGGTGCTTAGAGTATTTCTATAAGTATTTATTGTCCATCTGGGGGTTTTAACGATATCCCTTAAAGTACAATAAATGATTGCATTAATCACTAACTTCCTTATTATATTGACCCAGCCTGATCTCATCTAATTACAGGTACACTTATTATTGTGATTTATGTCCTGTTTTAATGTTTTGTATAAGCTTGTCAAGTTATTTAATAGTTTAAGAAAAAAAATTTATATAGCGATATATTTGATATATTTATATATTTCAAATTTTTAGCAAAAATCATTTAAAAAGTGTATTTAAAAATATTAAATTGTGGTGTTTCGAGAGAGAGGAGAACTGTGTTGTGCTATATTAGTCCTCATTTATCCAGATTTATAAATTTAGGTTTATTTGCTAAAAGCGGAATTATGCAAAACTAAATACAAAGTCACACGTTTAGCGGAAACTGAAAAGATTTACAAACTTATAGACCCATCCATCTTACTCTGAAATTTGTAGTTTCATTTTTGGTTTCAAAGCCGAAATCTATAGTAGTGAGTTTGCAATGTACTCACAGTTTGCATTATCGAAGACGAACACCATCGAAATAATGATAAACAAGAAGATAAATCTGTTACCTGCAACAAAATAATATATATTTATAATTCCAAATGATATTTTGATGGATATTTCCAAAAAAAAACAAAAAAAAACAACACAGTACATAATGCAAATGACAATATTTTGAATTACAGCAGGATTAGAAACTTATAACATTTCTAGAACCCACAGTTTTTGAAGTAAACAATGAGGTTTTTCTTTTGTTAATAAATCAAGGATATTCCTTGAAACAAGCTTTTCTCTAAAATAACAATTTGACAAATATTGACACGCGCACAGATATTACCCTGCTATTAGATAAACATTGACACGCACAAGGATATTACCCTGCTATTAGATAAAACATTGACACGCGCACAGATATTACCCCGCTATAACATTGACACGCACACAAACATTACCCCACTATTAGATAAACATTAACACGCATAAGGATATTACCCCCCATTAGATAAACATTAACACGCACAAAGATATTACCCTGCTATTAGATAAACATTAACACGCACAAAGATATTACTCTGCTATTAGATAAACATTGACACTCACACAAACATTACCCCACTATTAGATAAAAACATTGACACGCGCACAGATATTACCCCACTATTAGATAAACATTAACACGCATAAGGATATTACCCCCCATTAGATAAACATTAACACGCACAAAGATATTACTCTGCTATTAGATAAACATTGACACTCACACAAACATTACCCCACTATTAGATAAAAACATTGACACGCGCACAGATATTACCCCACTATTAGATAAACATTAACACGCACACAAACATTACCCCGCCATTAGATGATAATTAAGATGCTGAATGAAAACAAATTGTGGAAGTGAACAGAAACTGGAAGTAAATCTTAACAAGGGGAAAATGTAAGTTTTTAAACAAAATAATTTTACGTTAAAGGGCAAAACCTAGAAAACTAACAGATAAGGAAAGATCTAGCTAAATTGTTTTCACTTTCTTTGTCAATTCCCCAAAATTCACATTGGCTAAATAAACCTCACACATTGATTTTCCACAGTTACGTCTGTCCCTACTCTCAGAAGCTAAACGGAAAACCAGCAAACCCTGTCGGAGCCTTGTGCGAGATTTTTTAGGATCTATATTCTTGCATCGTATTAGTATATTCTATGCCAAATTTTATGAGATAGGCCTAAATCTAGAACTCGGTCTCAAATATTAGCCGTAGTTTTGTCTTGATAAATCTAGACTCTCTTGTTGAAGGTTTCCGGATGCTCTGCTGGTATTAGAAATATTCTGTTCAGAAAATGTGTCTTTTAAAAGGTCAGTAATATCTTGGTATAAACTCAGAGTTATTATGGGATATCACTTACCAAACTTTACTGCTGACAGAGCCCTCAGGCGCTCAGTAATCTTGGTGTGCGACGTTTCATGGACCTGAGATACGAAGCTATCATCAGTCAGAGATTGCTTCTTTCTTCTCCTTCTGCGTCGCTTTGAACGAGTGCTCGATGGGCTTTTTGGGGGGAAAGTAGAGATACCCACATTTCCAGAATGTTCAGCACTTGTCGTGTCTTCCTTCTTAATGCCCTCAGGTCGTGTCTTCAAATTCTGGGCGTCTTCCACCCCGGTCTCCTTCCCTTCAGCTCTTACAGCCTTTGGACCATCATGCTCTCTGATTATTGGAGTTTTATTTTCACTCACTTTAGCGTCTTGTGATGTTTCTTCCACGCTGACAGCCGTGCTCCTCGGGCTGCTACACAAACAGAGCAGAATTTTTCCACCATTAGATTGATCCAGTGACAGTACACAACGTATCATTTCAATGTCTTCTATAATGATATTTACCTGGATTCCTGCACGGGACATTTCAGTGTTTTACTGTCCACGATATTCCTTCTATTAAATAAAAGATAATGAGATTAAAGTCGCACACCAGGCACTAGATCATACACGTTATTAAAACCTGTGTTCTAGTCTAGCAGAGCATAATGATTGCACAGACCAGGCAATGTTTATCACAATACATTTACTGCTTTCAGGTCCAGACAGTGTTTTATGCAGTAACACCCACTGGAGAGCCAGGCTGGAAGGTGAAACCCTGCTCTTTTTAGAACACAGCAATGTATTCATTGTGTCTCCCAGCGATGGCCTACTCTACATCATGACCCGAGTACCATTGAACCCTCGCCTAAAAGGGTTAATATTATCGCCATTTATATAGCGCCAACAGATTCCGTAGCGCTTTACAATATTATGAGAGGGGGGATTTAACTATAAATAGTACAATTACAGGAACTATAGATTGAAGAGGACCCTGCTCAAACGAGCTTACAGTCTCCATAGGTTAATATATCAATATATCATGCTCTCTGCTCAAATCACATTAAGATGACATTATTTACACCCACTTTGCTGGAAGTTTAAACTTGTGAAATGTTTTGTGGTTACTTTTCCTATTGTCTGGAAAACAAAACCTTTTTAGATATGAACTCTAACTTATTTTAGTGCCTGTCTTTTTAAGGTGAAGAAGTTAATTTTTACATTCGGTGGATTGCGTAAGGTGCGAGCTTATATAAACTGTATGCTTATACGTAAAAAATGTAAGTAGTAATTCAGCTTTGCTTGATGTCTGTCTGAGTTAATGCTTCCCGAGCGCTCGAGGGTGTGGCAATCAAATCTGAATTTACAATTTAGCTGCTGAAATAGAAGCTTCACAATGGCCTTGGCTGTTATTCTGAATATTCTAATTTCTTATGTATTTACCTGCCCTGTCTTCACTCCTGTCCTGTGTAAACCTGTGTCGGATTGAATGCAAGCTCCTGGGTTCCTCTAACTATCCTCTTCCCTGGTACTTTACGTGTTCCTTGGGAGAATCACCTTGAAGAACTATTAGCTTAAAGCCCAGGGGCACACTGTCCACACAGTGAATAACTCCAGTTTATAAACCATGACCTCAGAACAGGTCAAACACCGAGAACATTAAAGGGACTCTCCTGGAAATAGATTAGGCTCAATGTTCCAGCTTTGTGGGATATCTAGGTCCACACTACCTTCTTTATACGGCCAGGAGGTTTTGAGTAGTCAAATATCCTCTCAAAGGTAGGTGTAGGTGTAAAGTGCTTTATTGAACGTTCACAAATGATTATAAATAAAAGTGTAAAAAAAACAGTAGTGAAGGCATGTTTAGCCACCTTATACTGTATGGCATTTTAGTTTGTTGTGAGGGTAAAGGGAAACTCCCTAAGGTGTTTTGAGCACCTTTGATTTTCTGTGTGTTTCACTGGAATAGTGTTACTATTTATTGTTTAAAACTCAGACTGTTTATATGATGTTCTGAAATGAAATGTTCAGGAGAGGTCATAAGGTAAAAAAATAAATAAAAAATACATTTAAAAGAAGAAAAACCACCACAACAAGAATACATAATGTTAAATTAAAGAGGTAAAGGTTTAAAAATAATATCAGGAAGTATTACTTTACTGAGAGGGTAGTGGATGCATGGAATAGCCTTCCAGCTGAAGTGGTAGAGGTTAACACAGTAAAGGAGTTTAAGCATGCGTGGGATAGGCATAAGGCTATCCTAACTATAAGATAAGGCTAGGGACTAATGAAAGTATTTAGAAAATTGGGCAGACTAGATGGGCCGAATGGTTCTTATCTGCCGTCACATTCTATGTTTCTATGTTTCTATGTTATGACATTTAAATATCACCATAATTCCCAGAAATTGTCCAATGCCGGTATAATGGGGGACGAGTTGTGTAAGCAGTGTGTTAATACTTACAGCATAGACAGCAGAGAGCCATGGGGCTTTATATCTATCAGATGGCACAGTGCCAGGAAAACGGCCACCTGGATCCAGTTTTGCAGTATTTGTATCCATAGCCAGTATAAGATGGAATCCATGGCAGACTGGGCAATGACATGGAGCTGGATCATTGTGACCTGTAAAGAGAAACTCGGATCAGAATGTGAGTAATTATCAGGCACCACCACATGCTGGATACAGTATCATACACTGACTGAAGGACACAGGACCAGAGCAGCATATAACACGTCGCAGATTAACCAGGTATCTTCTCTGGTGTAAGGAAAGCTAGACTGCAGGGTCTGAGGGTCTCATTCTATGGTCCTTGGTGCACCGTGGGCATACAGTCTGAATTAAGAGAGTCTGATCATATAGCCTACTCTCATTGCTGGAGGTTTTTTAAGGAAGAAATATTTTGTTTTTCAGATATTCATATCATTCAATATGTTGACTCGAATAATTGCTTTTATTGTAAAATGTTGGGGGGGAGGTTTGGGGGGGGGGAGGGGGGCAGCTCCAGCATAGTGTCTAGGAGATGAATCCAATATTACCTGTCTTACAAGATGTTTGGGTGAATCCTCACTCACTCACTCTCTACATCCCTCAGTTTGTTAATGGTTTATGGGATGGGCTGCCCTGTGCATGATCGTTCGTAATTTAGGCCAAATATAAATGTGCCCAGTGAGTCAGGTTAACTCTACATGTAGAATGCACAATGCTCTGGGAAATAATGGACTTGTTTTGGAAAATGAGCGAGGTTTCAAAATAGGCAGATTACAGCGGACGATTTAAATCATGTTTAGCCACAGATTTAGTAAGATTATTTTAGCTGTGGTTGTCACTTTGTTACAACAGACAAATAGAAACGCTTAAGGCTAGAGATAATGTTTAATGTAACCAATGATTTTCAAATGAGCCGATTACAGATTAACAGCTCAATACAGACAGAAGCCAAAAAATACAATGTTGCATGTACGTTCTTATCAGATCAGATTGCAGGGTTTAATTCTAGACACGTGCACAAAAGATTAGTTCAAATACCAGAGTCTACACTTTTAGATCTAAAAATGGAAACACGCCAGGCATGGAGTATACGAGAATATTTAATGGTGAGCTGCATGTAATGAAGGCTTGGATCACCAGTCTCCTGCGTGGATTTCACGCCTACCCCACTACATTGTCCCATGCATTGTCCTCATGGGTCTCCTGCGTGGATTTCACGCCTACCCTACTACATCATCCATCCAATGTCCTCACAGCTTAGAATCCAAACCTGTCCCACTACATCGTCCATCCATTGTCCTCACAGGTCTCCAGCTTAGAATCCAAACCTGTCCCACTACATCATCCATCCATTGTCCTCACGGGTTTCCTGCTTAGAAACCAAACCTGTCCCACTACATTGTCTGTCCATTGTCCTCACTGGTCTACAGCTTAGAATCCAAACCTGTCCCACTACATCGTCCATACGGGTTTCCTGCTTAGAATCCAAACCTGTCCCACTACATTGTCTGTCCATTGTCCTCACTGGTCTACAGCTTAGAATCCAAACCTGTCCCACTACATCGTCCATCCATTGTCCTCACGGGTTTCCTGCTTAGAAACCAAACCTGTCCCACTACATTGTCTGTCCATTGTCCTCACTGGTCTCCAGCTTAGAATCCAAACCTGTCCCACTACATCGTCCATCCATTGGCCTCATGGGTCTCCAGCTTAGAATCCAAACCTATGCCACTACATCGTCCATCCATTGTCCTCACGGGTTTCCTGCTTAGAATCCATACCTGTCCCACTACATCATCCATCCATTGTCCTCACTGGTCTCCAGCTTAGAATCCAAACCTGTCCCATTACATCGTCCATACGGGTTTCCTGCTTAGAATCCAAACCTGTCCCACTACATTGTCTGTCCATTGTCCTCACTGGTCTACAGCTTAGAATCCAAACCTGTCCCACTACATCGTCCATCCATTGTCCTCACGGGTTTCCTGCTTAGAAACCAAACCTGTCCCACTACATTGTCTGTCCATTGTCCTCACTGGTCTCCAGCTTAGAATCCAAACCTGTCCCACTACATCGTCCATCCATTGGCCTCATGGGTCTCCAGCTTAGAATCCATACCTGTCCCACTACATCATCTATCCATTGTCCTCACTGGTCTCCAGCTTAGAATCCAAACCTGTCCCATTACATCGTCCATACGGGTTTCCTGCTTAGAATCCAAACCTGTCCCACTACATTGTCTGTCCATTGTACTCACTGGTCTCCAGCTTAGAATCCAAACCTGTCCCACTACATTGTCTGTCCTCTGCCCTTTACCACTTGGACCACCTCAGCAATTCTGTCACTGGATACCAAGAGCAAGTTTTTAAATGAACAATCCCACCCCACACCATGAAATCAAATCAGCAAGAGCTGCAATACATCTGGTCTACATGTACGATCAGCATGGACTCATTCTGCATTTTTACACTTAACCCAGTGACTCTTACTTAAACTGTCGTATAAACTAAAACTAAATTAATTCTGGAAAACGTCTGGATTAGATCCTTCCATTTCCCTTAGGATGGAAGCCCTGCTAAATATATCATTCATAGGTATATAGCTGAAAAGAGACTTGTGTCCATCAAGTTCAGCCTTCCTCACATATGTTGTTGCTGTTGATCCAAAAGAAGGCAAAAAAACCCAGTCTAAAGTGCTTCCAATTTTGCAACAAACTAGGAAAAAATCTTGACCCCAGAATGGCAGTCAGATGTCTCCTTGGATCAAGCAGCTATTACCCCACTAATTAGAAATTATATCCCTGTATGTTATTGTAACGGATCACCTGGCACCCCGACTGGGTACCTCCGTTGAAGGATGCTCCTAGCACTTCCTGAGGACTCCAAGCACTCTGGCAGACACCACAATCACTGAACCGGAGAAACAAATAAATTCTCCCAAGCATATGAATGCTGTAGACAGTTGAATAGGAACCATACGAATAGGTTTACTCTCCTAGCAGTCAAACTGGAACAGCATACAATAAATCCTTCCCCCAATAATGAGACGACACTTCACTTTGAGGGTTAAAACAGGAACTCTGTGCTGGCACACCCAGCCTGGTTTTTATTACAGCCTTTCACATACAGGACCGCCCACAGGGAGGTATAAAACAACCAATCACATATCAGTTACATCCCACATATTCCCTCCCCTTATCCTGAGAGGAAACTCAATTACACATACAGTTAAAACATACTTTCTACCCAACTTTCATAACTCTAAAACCATACATCAGATTCACATACAATTACATATTCACAATCAATCCATTCAGGGGAACAACATATTAAAAAATGGCATGAATCAGACCAGGGGTTCAAAAGTTAGTAAAAGTATCTTTTGGGCCCTGGCTGGCACATGGATATCTGGCTCAAACAGGTTTTACAGAGCCCTCTATCCTGGAGACAATGGGGAAAGTAATCCAATTATCCAGGGATAGAGGCAGACTCCATTGAGCACATGGTTGCAAAAAGACATAAAACAGTTTAAAATACATAAAGTCACATTTTACACATAACACACAGACATTTCACATATCCCCAGATAGCTGGGATCTGAGCGCACAAAATTACCGAATAGCACTCAGATCCTATTCACACAGTTCAATTGCCATGGAGCCGAAGTCTTTAACTACACGAATGGGCTCCATGGCATAGCTATCTGGGTTAACACATTTACATAAAGTCTGGTCCATAGTCCAAAGGCAAGAGCCCCCTCCAAGGACACGTGGCAAGGCCGGTTTCGCCACAGTTATGTTTTTGTAAATATTTATCCAATTTCCGTTTAAACATCTGTATGGACTCTGATAAAACCACCTCTTCAGGCATAGAATTCCACATCCTTATTGATCTTACGGTAAAAAAAAAAAAAAAAAAAAAAAAGTGTCCTATGTATAGCCCTGTTTATGAATAGATTTACAGATAATGGTTTGTACTGGCCCAGTGGCGTAGCGTGGGTTGTCAGCACCCGGGGCAAGGCAAGTAATTTGCGCCCCCTAACCCGTGGATTTTAGCACTCGAGTCTCTTCCACTAGATTAGTTAAAGAAACCCTTACCCCCCAAGCACATGTATTGTTTGTTATGAAAATACTTATGCAATTAAAGTAAAATGCATCTAAATACAAGTTTATTTTCCAACACTTTATTGAGTGCGAACATGCATTACACACATTCTCCACATTTTCAGCAGGTCTATGAATACAAATATACAAATGTAGTAACATAGCATGGGCCATGCTATTATATGTCGTCTCACAACCATCGTAAACGACAAAAAATATCAAGAACAAAAACTAAACATCAAAATGGAACCATACCCTGGAGATGATCCAAGACTGGGCTAGATGGAGCCAACTTCCTCTAATTGTAATTCTTTAATAGAAGTGCAAGATATCAATCTGTATATAATATACAGATTAATTTAAATTCGCCTGCTTTTAATTAGCGCAAATTTTTCAACAACGGAATAGTGTTTCTTTAATGTGAGGTAAATTAGAGATTAGTGCCACGAATAATATACTAGATTGCCTACTTACAAAGAGATGAGGATGATGATGGGCTCTAGCTGCAGTCTGGCTCCACTGGTCTGGTGTAGAACAGGCTCTCTGGAGGCTGTTTGTAACTGTGGTCACAAAAATCAATATACTAGGAGAACGGGAAGCAGCTCCATATTTGGGGGGCCCTTTACACAGCTCAAGGTCTGGGTCCCAGGGTCCACCTTCATGTTCCACCAATGAGTTTGTTCACAGGGGGTGGAGTGTGTAGGGGATGTCCTGATATGTGTGTAAGGAATGTGTAACGGAGCTCCTTGTACTCCGACTGAGTACCCTCCGTTGACGGATGCTCCTAGCGCTTCCTGAGGACTCCAAGCGCTGCAGACACCACAACCACCGCAGACTCCGCAACCGCCGTATCTCGCCGTCTTCATTCCACCCTGGATCAGCTTCTGTCCTCCATGACTGTGTGGGAAAGAACTCTTCCTTCCACCCTGTATGAACCTCCAGCATCCAGGACTGTGTGGTGAAGACCCCTCCTCCAAGGAGAGCGTGTCAGGAACAAGCTCTTAAAAGAGCTAAGTGACTCAAGCTCAGGGGAGTATGCAGAGCATAGCAATCCCCAGTGTGATTATAACAGCTCCCTCCAATAACGAGACAAGGCTACGTTTAGAGGGATCAAGAAGAACTGTCTAAACCTTTATTTCCCTTGGGACCAGCCAATAGGGTCACCACAATAACATTGTTGTGAAACCTCAATAAAATCACAAACAGTCAAAACATATCAAACAACACACAGTGACCTATCACAACACAATGGCACATTCTTAAAGGGGTGGGGGGAGATAATATTTAACAGTAAATATCTCACCTGCCTGCAGAATTAGCAATATGCAAATCTACCCGAATATGCAAATGAACCAGTCTTGCAATTCAGGTAGTGCATATTGCTGTTGCTACCAACAGAGGGCACTAGACCAGCTCCATAGCCAAACCCACCTAGTTGGTAGCAAACCTCAGCAATACAAGAGAGCAGGCAATACATTACACAGTACACACACACACACTATAAACAATTACATTACACACACCCTGCACCTATAATGGGTACAGGGTGACTAAAACATAAGATAAATAAAGCAGCCTACATAAATAGTCTGTCTGAAGGTAGACTAGGGGCTTTAAAGCCAAATACATGAAAGAGTCATAGTCACAGGGGAGGAGGCTGGCAAGCAGGCCTCTCCAGGACCAAGTGGCGAAGGGCACTTCGTCACATATCTCCCCTTCGGGGGGAAGACTAACCAGGCACCTGACTTTCTGTCGGTCAGTGCCTAAGTTAGTCGAGTCACCCACCGACCATAAGCAAGTGCCAGAGTAGCCCACCCACAACAAACAGTTATTAGAGCAGCCCACCCACAGCAAACAGTGACTGCACCTGGGTATTCCTCTGGGGTGATGGGGCAACACGCTGTGGGGACTTGAGGGGCAGAGGCCAGCAGCGCTCTGCCCTGATGCCAGCGCTTCTGCTGGGAGGAGGGGGGTGCAGGCCAGTCCTGTGACAAGGGGATCGGTAGGGCAGAGGCCAGCGGCAATCTGCCCTGATGCCAGCTCTTCTGCTGGTATAGCCTGCAGGACATCAGGCTCTGGACAAGGGACAAAGGGAGGGCAGAGGCCGACTGCACTCTGCCCAGCTGCCAGCTCTTCCGCTGGGGGGCTTGGGACATATTCCGGCTCAGTAGCCAGGGGAACGTGGGGGTCAGTGGGGGTTAACATCTCCCCTGTTAACCCTGGGGCCAAGTTAGGAGTTAGCTGGGGAGGGGAATTCGTACTTACCCCCTCCTCCTGTTGTCCCTGTGAGGGTAGTTGGGGATCTGGACAGGCTGTCCAGCATCCCTGTAGGTCGGGCACAGAGACCACGGTCCCCTCTGCGCCATCTGGGAGATTGGTGTCTCCCCTTCGTAGGGTAAGCTGCCGCTGGGGAGATAGGGTGCTGTGCTCCTCTCCCTGAAACACAGGCTGCCGCTGGAGAGAGAGACCAACTGTCTCTGCTCCCTGTAGGACACATTGCTGCTGGGGAGGAAGGACGACACCTTCGGCTCCCTGTAACTTGCACTGCCGCTGGGGAGGAAGGACGACACCTTCAGCTCCCTGTAACTTGCACTGCCGCTGGGGAGGAAGGACGACACCTTCAGCTCCCTGTAACTGCCGCTGGAGACTAGGTGTCCATATCCTCAACCTCCACAGTTGTCGCTCAAAGGCCATTGCCGCACTGTTCTCAGCACTCAACTGGCGCATTACTTGGTGGACCACCTCGTTCGAAAGGTCTGGGCCATAGCAGACCAACCGCCTCTTTACCTCCTCAATGTAAGCGTCGTCCTCGTAGCGACGTATCATGTTGAGGTGCTCTTCGCAGGGCTCTATCCATCCCTGCTCCATGCTGCTGTAGTTAGGGACGCTGCACAGTGGCTAGCGTTGCCCTCAATAACCTCTCATACGATACCAGTGTCTCCGAGCTGCTTCTCCTCGCACTAGGACGCCATCCCACCGCTGCCACCAATGTAACGGAGCTCCTTGTACTCCGACTGAGTACCCTCCGTTGACGGATGCTCCTAGCGCTTCCTGAGGACTCCAAGCGCTGCAGCAGACACCACAACCACCGCAGACTCCGCAACCGCCGTATCTGGACTGGAGTCTCGCCGTCTTCCTTCCACCCTGGATCAGCTTCTGTCCTCCAGGACTGTGTGGGAAAGAACTCTTCCTTCCACCCTGTATGAACCTCCAGCATCCAGGACTGTGTGGTGAAGACCCCTCCTCCAAGGAGAGCGTGTCAGGAACAAGCTCTTAAAAGAGCTAAGTGACTCAAGCTCAGGGGAGCATGCAGAGCATAGCAATCCCCAGTGTGATTATAACAGCTCCCTCCAATAACGAGACAAGGCTACATTTAGAGGGATCAAGAAGAACTGTCAAAACCTTTATTTCCCTTGGGACCAGCCAATAGGGTCACCACAATAACATTGTTGTGAAACCTCAATAAAATCACAAACAGTCAAACCATATCAAACAACACACAGTGACTTATCACAACACAATGGCACATTTTTAAAGGGGTGGGGGGAGATAATATTTAACAGTAAATATCTCACCTGCCTGCAGAATTAGCAATATGCAAATCTACCCGAATATGCAAATGAACCAGTCTTGCAATTCAGGTAGTGCATATTGCTGTTGCTACCAACAGAGGGCACTAGACAAGCTCCATAGCTAAACCCACCTAGTTGGTAGCAAACCTCAGCAATACAAGAGAGCAGGCAATACATTACACAGTACACACACACACACTATAAACAATTACATTACACACACCCTGCACCTATAATGGGTACAGGGTGACTAAAACATAAGATAAATAAAGCAGCCTACATAAATAGTCTGTCTGAAGGTAGACTAGGGGCTTTAAAGCCAGATACATGAAAGAGTCATAGTCACAGGGGAGGAGGCTGGCAAGTAGGCCTCTCCAGGACCAAGTGGCAAAGGGCACTTGTCCACAGAATCCATTGTGTGAATCTGTGTTTGTATGTGTAAGGGCTGCAAGGTGTGTTTCTGTGTGTGTAAGGGATGCATTGTTTGTGTGTGTGTGTCTGTGTGTGTAATGCATTGTGTGTTTTTCTGTGTGCAAGGGGTGCATTGCATGTGTGATGGATGTCAATCTCTCCCCCCTCCCTTGTCACTCTCTTCTCCCCCCTCTCCCTCCCTTGTCACTCTCTTCTCCCCTCCCCCTTCCCACTCTCATTGCCCCTTCCTCCCCTGTAACTCACCCCCATCAATTTCTTCTCCCCCTCCCCATTTCTTCTCCCCCTACCAATTTCTTCTTCTCCTCCCTCCCCTACCAATTTCTTCTCCTCCCCCCTCCCCTGCCAATTTCTTTTTCTTCTCCCCCCTCCCCTACCAATTTCTTCTTCTCCCCCCTCCCCTGCCAATTTCTTCTTCTCCCACCCTCCCCATTTCTTCTCCC
>OW240921.1:3756841-3824845 GCA_933207985.1 Pelobates cultripes | reverse complement strand
GCAAAGCTGCAGCCGCCTGAGGCTCTCTACAGGGCGCTCGGGCGGCTGCAGCATGGGCGGGCCGGCCTTAACCCCCCCCCCCCAGATGTTCCGCCCGGTGCGGCCGGCCCCCCCTGCACCCCCACGCTACGCCTCTGTACTGGCCCCGAATATATTTGAATAATGTTATCATATGCCCTCTGAGGCGCCATTTTTCAAAACTAAACAGATTTGAATTTTTTAACCTTAATCTTCGTAACTAAAATGCTCCATTCCTTTTATCAATTGTGTAGCTCGTCTCTGCACTTTTTCTAGTGTCGTAATATCCTTCTTTAGAACCGATGCCCAAAATTACACAGCATATTCAAGGTGTGGTCTTACCAGCGATTTATAAAGAGGCAAAATTATATTTTCATCCCGAGAATTTATGCCCCTTTTTATACATGACAAAACCTTACTAGCCTTAGCAACTGCAGATTGACATTGCATATTGCTGCCTAATTTGTTGTCTACAACAATTCCCAAATCCTTCTCGTGTGTGGTTACCCCTAATTCACTACCATTTAGGGTGTAAGTTGCTTGTGCATTCTTTACCCTCGAAGTGCATAATTTTGCATTGCTCTACATTAAATTCCATCTGCCATTTTAGTGCCCAATCCCCCAATCTATTCAAATTGCTCTTCAGCAAAGTAATATCCAGGTAATAATTCATAGTGAAGATTAGATCATGACCATCTATTGTGTTTGTCACAATAACTGCGGACTCACACCAGTAGCCTGGGGATCCATCTGGGGGGTAAGAGCCACTACTCAGATCCTTGGCACAAAATAAAAAAAGGAGAAGAAGAAAATATTCTGGTGACATGTCTATGTGAATCATTCCAGAGCCTGAAAATAAATCCCATAGTAAAACCATTATTAAGGCCACACATTGCTGGTAGACCTGTCTCTGTGGAGCCCACTATTTACTAAAATAATAAACTTTTTAAGAGGAGAAATAAAGGAGTAAGAAAGTAAAATCCTAAGAAGCCTGTGAATGACTCATGGCCGGCCCTGCAGCCATCATTTAATCACCATTAACCAGGAACTGATTTCTCTTCCAATCTGCCAATGTTGAGCAAGCTCAGTGCAGAGACAGGACGTTCTCTGGGACACGATTTTAGGAGGAAACATGACAGACACAAAGAAAGTAACTGAATGCAGACAGTAAGTAGATAACAAGACAGTTACCTCCTCACCGTCAGCCTTCACCCATTCAGAGCTCAGAGAGAAACTGTGGATAGCAGCTCCTACACACTATCAGATCAGCTGATGACATCTATTAAACAAGCCTCTCACTCGCCCCCTCCTTTCCTTCATTACGTATACTCAGCCATACTTACTGCTCGGTGTAAGGGTGAATTAAACAGACATTTCCATCTTCACTGTATCAACTCTCTGTTTACTGAAAAACCCACTACTGCAACACTTATAAAGTGCAAAAACAACTGGAGCTCCCAGCGATAATACTCCCAGTAATGTGTCTGAATGTATAACAGAGCTCCACAGCAATAATACTCCCAGTAATGTGTCTGAGTGTATAACAGAGCTCCACAGTAATAATACTCCCAGTAATGTGTCTGAGTGTATAACAGAGCTCCACAGCAATAATACTCCCAGTAATGTGTCTGAGTGTACAACAGAGCTCCACGGCAATAATACTCCCAGTAATGTGTCTGAGTGTATAACAGAGCTCCACAGTAATAATACTCCCAGTAATGTGCCTGAGTGTATAACAGAGCTCCACAGCAATAATACTCCCAGTAACGTGTCTGAGTGTATAACAGAGCTCCACAGCAATAATACTCCCAGTAATGTGTCTGAGTGTATAACTGAGCTCCACAGCAACAATACTCCCAGTAATGTGTCTGAGTGTATAACAGAGCTCAACAGCAATAATACTCCCAGTAATGTGTCTGAGTGTATAACAGAGCTCCACAGTAATAATATTCCCAGTAATGTGTCTGAGTGTATAACAGAGCTCCACGGCAATAATACTCCCAGTAATGTGTCTGAGTGTATAACAGAGCTCCAGAGCAATAATACTCCCAGTAATGTGTCTGAGTGTATAACAGAGCTCCACAGCAATAATACTCCCAGTAATGTGTCTGAGTGTATAACAGAGCTCCACAGCAATAATACTCCCAGTAATGTGTCTGAGTGTATAACACAGCTCCACAGCAATACAACTCACAGTAATGAGCAATGTGTGAGTATCACAGAGCTCTACAGCAATACAACTCGTAACAATGTGCAGTGAGTGAGTATCACAGAGCTCCACAGCAATAAACTCACAGCAATGTGCAGTGTGTGAGTATCACAGAGCTCCACAGCAATAAACGCACAGCAATGGGCAATGTGTGAGTATCACAGAGCTCCACAGCAATAAACTCACAGTAATGGGCAAAAAGTATTTAGTTTCATCGCAATGGCCATTAAAGTGTAAGCTCATCTGCCACATCAAGTCAAGCCTCTTAGGTGAGTCCTACTAACAATTCACCTCGCTGCTTTCAGCTAAAAAGTAAAATCTGTAGAATGACACAGACAGAGGAGGTTTGCTTTGTGTGCCTAGGTGTCCTATTAAGGGGTAATAATTGTGTAGGTTTACATAGGAATACCCTGTGTACACAATCTTTACACACAGCCAAGACTGGCTGACTGGCAGGGCTGTGTGTTAGCCTGGCAAATCTGTATGGAATTAGCTGAATAAATAAAACAGCCGCTGAAATTAAATTGTTACTAGAACACTGTACTGCTCCTTTTAGCCATAATGCATATTTACTCATTACACAATTGTGCTCCAATGGGATTTTCTGGTTTCGGTTATACAATGCAGACATATTTTAGTTCCAGTCATTTTGATTATTTTTGGAGTTTTCTCTCAACACCCAACGCAGAAGCTTCTAAAGTAGTTTTATAAACTGCAATATTTATCTCCTCCAGCCACTGGAAGGACTTCCGGAATTAAAGAGGACCTTTAGTCCGTTATCGGACGCTAGACATTCTCACGCTCTGCATGAATACCTCCAGCATCAGATTTTCCCCATAGGAAAGCATTGCGTGGGCGGAGTTGAGTCAGTGCCAAGTAACATCGGTGCTGAGCCCAGGTAAGTGACTAAAGGGGTTAATAACCCGTTCAGCATTGCGGGAGGGAGCCTTGACAGAGGGAAAAGCTAGAATGCCAGGAAAATGTGTTTGTTTTCCTGGCACTATAGATTCCCTTTAATGGCTCCTATCTGAGCAAACAATGAGATTCTGTTCCACCATACTGCCATATTGTGTTATGCCCACCACCACTTAGCAGTACCCCAATATTGGTGGGTCTCTATGAGGAATAATGCAAACCAATATGTACAGTGACAAGGCCACTTCTTTAAAGGTGCTGTGCCTTTAAGATCAGCGACACTTCCGGGATCGCCGATCGCTAAGCTCCGCCAACGCGTCTGACTTCATGTGCTTTCCTAATTTATTTCAGCCACAGCAACTTTGAAGGGCTCAGTTACTTTGTTTAACCAAGCGATTCAAAGCTGCCTTTTGAGCTCATACTAACTCCAATCTTGTGTACCGATCTTTACTTGCTACACTACACTTCTGTACACTGCCTTCTGTACTCCCAACCTCGGCTTCCAAGATTGGCCACGCTGCTCACCCAACCTCGGCCTCCAAGATTGGCCACGCTGCTCACCCAAGCTCGGCCTCCAAGATTGGCCACGCTGCTCACCCAACCTCGGCCTCCAAGATTGGCCACGCTGCTCACCCGACCTCGGCCTCCAAGATTGGCCACGCTGCTCACCCGACCTCGGCTTCCAAGATTGGCCACGCTGCTCACCCGACCTCGGCCTCCAAGATTGGCCACGCTGCTCACCCGACCTCGGCCTCCAAGATTGGCCACGCTGCTCACCCGACCTCGGCCTCCAAGATTCATCACGCTGCTTACCCGACCTCGGCCTCCAAGATTCATCACGCTGCTCACACTTGTTCAGCTTAACTTCAGTTGACCACAGCAAGTATCAGGATCTACCAGTTAATCCTTTCTCCTTAATAAAACCTGCATATTATTCCTTCACATAGAGAGTAATCATTCCCTTCAGGCTTTCTGCAGTAAACACGTTTTTTTCAGAGAAAATGCAGTGTTTACATTACAGCCTAGTGGTAACTCTACCGGCCACTCCTCAGATGGCTGCTAGAGGTGCTTCATGGGTCAGTGCTGCACAGTGTGACTGACATTCAGTGTCTCCACTCTCTTGCATGGAGACACTGATCTTCCCTTATAGAGATGCATTGATTCAATGTATTTCTATGAGGAGATGCTGATTGGCCAGAACGGTTTGGCTTGTGCTGACTTGGCTCCTGATCTGCCTCCTGGACCGTGTCAGCCAATCCTATGGGAAAGCATTGTGATTGGCTCAGAACAACACTTCTGATGATGTCATCCAAGCAGGCAGATCTGTGGCAGATCTGTGGCAGAGCCAACAGCTGCAGACTTGAACAAAAATAAGATTTTGCTATATATGGTGGGGGCAAGGTGGACTACATGGTGGTTTTAACACTATAGGGTCAGGAATAAATGTTTGTGTTCCTGACACTGTAGTGTTTCTTTAATTGAAGATTGAATCTTTTGTCTAATGTTAATTTCTATGGGCTTTCTCCATTATTCCCAAATATATACAGGTGCTACATGTATATTGAATTATCTATTGAATATAATTTTCAAAAAAACTTCATTATCAAGAATTGATTGTTCATCTCGAATCTCTATTATTCTTCAAATTGCCTCATATATTCAAATAATAATTTAGGGGAAATCACCTGAACTATTTTTTCTCTTAAAGAGACACTTATTTTAAAAAGATTTCTGCAATTGAGTTCCGTAAAGAAAAACTGAACTGAACCTAACAAAGTGGTATTCCAGGTGCCAAGACCCCAGAGAGGGTAAAAAAGCTCACAGAAAATGGGTAAATTGGTTAAAATCTTAACGAACCTATTGCAGTTTAATCTAGTTCTGGGTGAGTTCGGTGAGGGAGTGGCCGTTAATCTAGAACTGAAACAGAAAGTATTTTAGAGCCATTTCCTACACTAAAATGGATGTTAGCTGAAATCATGTAAGTAACAAACAGACAAAGTGTATAACCTGAACGTGGAGAGATTGCGAAATTCTACAAATGATCTTATGTTAATGTACGCTGTGTGTTTGCCTGCTTTCATACAGTGTGTGTGTTTGGAAATCTCAATGTAGTCTTCCTGAGAAAATCCTTTCTAAATAATTGTGTCTGATTAGACTGTGAAGCTTTATTGGAGATTGCTTTATGGCGGATAGAATAACGTACCGATGGTTGTATTGGGGTGAGGGGGGATGTCTTGTGTTTCCTGCGGATAAGACTGTTGTAGTTGATAACTCATAAACCTCTGTTTCCTAAACACTGATAATTTAAATTACGCCCCATATACTGTCTGTCAATCAGGGCCGGCACAAGCCTCTGGCTGAGGACTCTGATTTTTCAGTTCACCTCTCTCTCCCTGCAGCCTCCACGAAGCAGGCAGGGACTGTGCGTCCACACGGAAAATGCTGTTGTAAAGAATGAGACATACAAGGGAGTGTAAAACAGGGTATACAATACACTAAAGGGGTTAAGAAATTCAAAAGGGGGTTTACCAGACACCGGTGAAGATGCATTTTTGGGGGAGAGGGGAATGGGGTGGCAAAATGCAGCTTCGCCTGTGATGCCAATAACCCTTGCACCAGCCCTGCTGTCAATCATTTGTTTTAGATTCTGGCTGTTTTCATGCCAGATCCCCGTTTTCTTCCACAAACTGTGAAAACACTTGTTCAGGGATCCCAAACTCTTTCCATCCAATGTTGCGCCTCTCTCCCATGCGCCCCCTTCTGGCTGAGTATTAGGGGGAGCATGTCCAGCCACTTTATATTCTTTAAAAATAAGTCAATGAGAAGCATTTAGGGCAGGGAGGGTGAATTCAACCACTGACAGTTTTTATGGACTTTTGTGAGAGCTTCTCTGGTTCTTTTTTCCCCATGAGCAGTTTAGGTAAACAGGTGTGGATTACTAGGATCTATATATCAGACTGAGATCAATGTGGGCCCCAGGATTGGCTGACATTTTAGCCATGTCCAGGTCTCTCTGTGCTTGTCCACGCAGTTACAGCAGTTTATAAATGTTATTTTGTTACACTGCGTTTTGTCTGAATTTTGAATTCCGAACTGAAACACGCCCGAATGACAAATCAACAGAATAGTGCGATGGGCGAGCTGTTTCGGTTAATTCGGAATTCTGTTCGCTTTACTTGGTGCTAGTAGCTTTTGAATCACTCCTTTATTTGACTGTTTAATTATTTCATTTTTTTTTGCTAAAAGGACTCTATGGATAGATTTCTCCTACATTTGTGGGTTACTGACATTTCTTGGGACTTTTGGAAATTCTTCAGCCAAAACAAAAGTTTTTTTCAGTCAAAGTTCTTCCAATCCAAAAAAAGTTTTAATTTTCAGATAAATTTACATTTGTTACAGTTTACAAGTCTGAAAGTCTGTTTACAAAACAGCAAGTCCTGCTTTCTAACCCAGTGAGACCCACGAACTGTCTAAATCCTGTCTGTAACACAGTAACTACCTACAGACAAACATACAATAACCCTGACAGCCATATAGTTATTGGGATATTGTGTATTTGCCTGTAGGTAGTTACTGTGTTACAGACAGGATTTAGTTCATGGGTCTCACTGGGTTAGAATACAGGAAGGGGTTAATCATCACTACCAACTTAATGCTTTAAATATACACAGTATGAAACTTCACTGAGACTGAAAGGCTCATCCACTGAAAGCGGTGTCTGCCTTATACTGAGCCTGTAGGTAGGTACCTGCTGTATACTGAGCCTGTAGGTAGGTACCTGCTGTATACTGAGCCTGTAGGTAGGTACCTGCTGTATACTGAGCCTGTAGGTAGGTACCTGCTGTATACTGAGCCTGTAGGTAGGTACCTGCTGTATACTGAGCCTGTAGGTAGGTACCTGCTGTATATTGAGCCTGTAGGTAGGTACCTGCTGTATACTGAGCCTGTAGGTAGGTACCTGCTGTATACTGAGCCTGTAGGTAGGTACCTGCTGTATACTGAGCCTGTAGGTAGGTACCTGCTGTATACTGAGCCTGTAGGTAGGTACCTGCTGTATACTGAGACTGTAGGTAGGTACCTGCTGTATACTGAGTCTGTAGGTAGGTACCTGCTGTATACTGAGACTGTAGGTAGGTACCTGCTGTATACTGAGTCTGTAGGTAGGTACCTGCTGTATACTGAGCCTGTAGGGAGGTACCCGCTGTATACTGAGTCTGTAGGTAGGTACCTGCTGTATACTGAGCCTGTAGGTAGGTACCCGCTGTACACTGAGCCTGTAGGTAGGTACCTGCTGTACACTGAGCCTGTAGGTAGGTACCTGCTGTACACTGAGCCTGTAGGTAGGTACCCGCTGTATACTGAGCCTGTAGGTAGGTACCTGCTGTATACTGAGCCTGTAGGTAGGTACCTGCTGTATACTGAGCCTGTAGGGGTCAGTCGGTAGGTTCCCGCTGTTAATGTCTCTATTAACCCGTTGATGACTGTCTGACGGCCACTTACCGGGATCTCACAGAGCGGACTGGCTGAGCGAGCCGGGATCAGAGACTTTATAGCGGGGCGGGGGAGGGGGCGGGGCAGGGGCGTGGCCAAAGATTTCATCAGAACTAGAGACAGGGTGATACAATGTATCTCTTACTGTAACACTATGTATCTCTGTATTACACATTATGTATCCCTGTATTACACATTATGTATCCCTGTATAACACACAATGTATCTCTTACTGTAACACTATGTATCTCTGTATTACACATTATGTATCTCTTACTGTAACACTATGTATCTCTGTATTACACATTATGTATCCCTGTATTACACATTATGTATCCCTGTATAACACACAATGTATCTCTTACTGTAACACTATGTATCTCTGTATTACACATTATGTATCTCTTACTGTAACACTATGTATCTCTGTATTACACATTATGTATCTCTTACTGTAACACTATGTATCTCTGTATTACACATTATGTATCTCTGTATTACACATTATGTATCCCTGTATAACACACAATGTATCTCTTACTGTAACACTATGTATCCCTGTATAACACACAATGTATCTCTTACTGTAACACTATGTATCTCTGTATTACACATTATGTATCCCTGTATAACACATTATGTATCCCTGTATAACACACAATGTATCTCTTACTGTAACACTATGTATCCCTGTATAACACACAATGTATCTCTTACTGTAACACTATGTATCTCTGTATTACACATTATGTATCCCTGTATAACACACAATGTATCTCTTACTGTAACACTATGTATCTCTGTATTACACACTATGTATCTCTTACTGTAACACTATGTATCTCTGTATTACACATTATGTATCTCTTACTGTAACACTATGTATCTCTGTATTACACATTATGTATCCCTGTATTACACATTATTTATCCCTGTATAACACACAATGTATCTCTTACTGTAACACTATGTATCTCTGTATCACACTACATCTCTCTGTATAACATGTATTTCGGTATAAAGAAATGTATCTCTGTATAACACACTATCTATGTCGTTATTACACACTATGTATCTCTGTGTAACACACTATATATCTCTGTATAACACACACTGTATCTCTGTGTAACACACTATATATCTCTGTATAACACACACTGTATCCCTGTATAACACACTATATATCTCTGTATAACACACACTGTATCTCTGTATAACACATTATATATCTCTGTATAACACACACTGTATCTCTGTATAACACACACTGTATCTCTGTATAACACACTATATATGTCGTTATTACACACTATATATCTCTGTATAACACACTATGTATGTCGTTATTACACACTATGTATCTCTGTGTAACACACTATATATCTCTGTAAAACACACACTGTATCTCTGTATAACACACTATGTATGTCGTTATTACACACTATGTATCTCTGTTTAACACACTATATATCTCTGTAAAACACACACTGTATCTCTGTGTAACACACTGTATGTATAACACACTATATATCTCTGTATAACACACACTGTATCTCTTTATAACACACTATGTATCTCTATATAGCACAATGTATCAATGTATCTCTTTATTACACACTATGTATCTCTGTATAACACAATGTATCAATGTATCCCTGTATAACACTCTATGTATCTCTGTATAACACACACTGTATCCCTGTATAATGCTGTGTGAAGCCAGATAGCAGTATTTCCTTATTGTACTGACTGATCACCACAGACAGAGATGACGATGTGTCTCCAGCCGAGAGCACTATTCCCACATTAATCAATGTATTTATGGTCTGCGATGTAAATTGGAGGAGATCAGGTTATTGGCAAAAGGTGTGAATTGTTCAGAATTTAAAACTAATTTTGGATTTTTATCGTAAATAGTACAATGGAAGATTGCTCCAAGTTAGGTCCATTCCCTGTTTGATTCTAAACGATGAAATTCCCAACTATTCGCCATTTAGTGAATAAGAGTGTGGAAGAGTGTTTATTCATTCCTGTCTCATTAAAAGAAACTATTCAGCAGATCCTACAGTTATTTTAATCTAGAAATATATCTAAACAATAAATACAATATTTACATAAATCAGAAGAGGAAACAATGATCATAGTTACATAGTTACATAGCTGTAAAGAGACTTGCGTCCATCAAGTTCAGCCTTCCTCACATTTGTTTTTTGCTGTTGATCCAAAAGAAGGCAAAAAAACAGTTTGAAGCACAATTTTGCAACAAGCTAGGAAAAAAATTCCTTCTTGACCCCAGAATGGCAGTCAGATTTATCCTTGGATCAAGCAGTTATTACCCTACATTGAAAGATTATATCCTTGAATATTCTGTTCTTGCAAGTATGCATCTAGTAGCCGTTTGAACATCTGTATGGACTCTGATAAAACCACTTCCTCAGGCAGAGAATTCCACATCCTGATTGTTCTTACAGTAAAAAAACCTTTCCTTTGCCTTAGACGAAATCTTCTTTCTTCCAGTCTAAACGCATGGCCTCGTGTCCTATGTAAAGTCCGGTTTGTGAATAGATTTCCACACAATGGTTTGTATTGGCCCCGAATATATTTGTATAATGTTATCATATCCCCTCTCAGGCGACGTTTTTCTAAACTAAATAGGTTTAAATTTGTTAACCTTTCTTCATAGCTGATATGTTCCATTCCTTTTATTAATTTTGTAGCCCGCCTCTGCACTTTTTCTAGTGCCATAATATCCTTCTTTAGAACAGGTGCCCAAAATTGCACAGCATATTCAATATGGGGTCTTACCAGTGATTTATAAAGAGGCAAAATGATATTCTTGTCCCGAGAATGAATGCCCTTTTTCATGCATGACAATACCTTACTGGCCTTGGCCACTGCTGATTGACATTGCACATTGTTGCATAGTTTGTTGTCTATAACAATTCCCAAGTCCTTTTCATGTGTTGTTATCCCTAATTCGCTTCCATTAAGGGTATACGTTGCTTGTGTATTCTTTACGCCGAAGTGCATAACTTTGCATTTTTCAACATTAAATTTCATCTGCCATTTGAGTGCCCAGTCCCCCAGTCTATCTAAGTCCCTCTGCAGCAAAGTAATATCTTGCTCACATTGTATTGTTTTACAAAGTTTGGTGTCATCTGCAAACACTGAAACATGACTTTCAATGCGGTCTTCAAGATCATTTATAAACATGTTAAATAGAAGGGGTCCCAGAACAGACCCCTGAGGGACACCACTTGCCACCTCTGTCCAGCTTGAAAATTTACCATTAATGACAACTCTTTGTACTCTGTTTTAAGCCAATGTTCTACCCAAGAACAAGCATTTTCATCTAGACCGATTTCCTTGAGTTTGAACACTAATCTATTGTGTGGAACTGTATCAAATGCCTTGGCAAAATCCAAATAGATCACATCCACGGCAACACCCTGATCTATACTTCTACTTACTTCTTCGTAGAACGCAATCAAGTTAGTTTGACATGACCTGTGCTTCATAAAACCATGCTGATTTTTGCTGATAACCATGTTCTTCTCAAGGAATTCTTGAATATTATCCCTTAATAACCTTTCAAATATTTTACCAGCCACAGAAGTTAAGCTCACAGGTCTATAATTTCCAGGCAAGGATTTTGAACCCTTTTTGAATATAGGAACCACATCTGCCTTCCTCCAATCCTCCGGAACACTTCCTGAAAGAAAAGAATCTTGAAAGATTAAAAACAGAGGTTCACTTATTTCTGCACTTAGTTCCTTAAGTACACGTGGATGGATACCGTCAGGCCCTGGAGCTTTGTTTATATTAACTTTCTTTAGTTGCTGCAGCACCTTGTCTTGAGTTAACCAATTACAATTATTCTGCAAGTTTTTAGTAGCAATCATTTGCACATCTATTGCCATGGGTTCTTCCTTAATATATACGGAGGAGAAATAGTTATTTAAAATTCCTGCCTTTTCCTGGTCTTCATTAACTAACACCCCCGTTTCAGTTTTTAGTGTACCTACACTTTCATTTTGTTTTTTTTTAGAATTTATGTACTTAAAAAATGCTTTGGGGTTGGTTTTGCTCTCTTCAGCTATCATTATTTCATTTTGAAGTTTAGCAAGTCTAATTGCCTTTTTGCACGCATTATTTGCATCCTTATATCTTTTATAAGATGCATCTGATTTGTCCGATTTAAATGCTTTAAATGCCCTTCTCTTAGTTGTAATCTCTTGTTTTACTTCTCTACTAAGCCACATTGGTTTTAATTTGTTTCTTTTATATTTATTTCCCAATGGTACATACTGAGAAATGTACCTTTGTAATATTGGTTGGAAGATGATCCATTTATCCTCAGTGTTCTTTTCACTAAAGAGTTTATGCCAGTCAGTATATTGTAAAGCTTCCCTTAACTTATTGAAATTGGCCTTTTTAAAATTATATGTTTTAGTATTCCCCATGTGCTTTTGTTTTTTTGAGTTTATTTCAAAGGACACTATATTGTGATCACTATTTCCCAAGTGCTCACCTACTTGAATGTTGGTCAAAAGATCAACGTTGTTTGTTAAAACCAGGTCCAGACAAGCATCCATTCTAGTTGGTGCTTGTACAAGTTGTGACATGAAGGTGTCATTTAACAAGTTTAAAAACCTAATTCCCTTTGCTGAGGCACTAGTCCCTCTGTCCCAATTTATATCCGGGTAATTAAAATCTCCAATAATTAAAGTGTTACCCAGATTTGCAGCTTTCTCAATTTGCTCAAACAGCTGTTGTTCCTCGTCAATATTAACATTAGGTGGTTTATAACATATCCCAACCAATAGTTGGTGACCTATCGCTTTGACGGCGATGCTTACAGGGAGGAGGTCAAGAGGCGGTTAACCAGATATGGCCCGAATCTTTCGACAGAGGCAATTCTGGCAACCATGCGCAAGTTGGATGAGGAGAATCGAGCGGCATGGGAATTTGAGCTCCGAATGCGGAGATTGGGGCTGTGGCCAATTGATCTCTCTCCCCAGCGGCAGACAGCATCCCAGGGAGAGGAGATTGTCGATCCCTCGTCCCTGCAACAACCATCATCACTGGGAGTTGAGACAGTCGCTCTGACTCCCCAGCGGCAGTGGGTTGTCAAGGGAGAGGAGACAACCGGTCTCTCTCCCCAGCGGCAGACAGCATTACAGGGAGAGGAGATTGTCGGTCCCTCGTCCCTGCAGCAACCATCCTCACTGGGAGTCGAGACAGTCGGTCTGACTCCCCAGCAGTAGTGTGTTGACAAGGGAGAAGAGACAACCGGTCTTTCTCCCCAGCGGCAGTGCAAGTTACAGGGAGCCGAAGGTGTCGCCCTTCCTCCCCAGCGGCAGTGTGAATTCCAGGGAGCCGAAGGTATCGCCCTTCCTCCCCAGCGGCAGTGCAAGTTACAGGGAGCCGAAGGTGTCATTCTTCCTCCCCAGCAGCAGTGTGAATTACAGGGAGCCAAAGGTGTCGCCCTTCCTCCCCAGCGGCAGTGTGAATTACAGGGAGCCGAAGGTGTCGCCCTTCCTCCCCAGCGGCAGTGTGAATTCCAGGGGGGCGAAGGTGTCGTCCTTCCCCCCCAGCAGCAGTGTGTCCTACCGGGAGCAGAGACAGTTGGTCTCTCTCTCTCCAGGAGCAGGACAATGTTATGGGAGTGGAGACAGGCGGTCTCCCTCTCCAGCGGCAGACTGTGTTTCAGGGAGAGGAGCACAGCACCCTATCTCCCCAGCGGCAGCTTACCCTACCAAGGGGAGACACCATTCTCCCAGATGGCGCAGAGGGGGACGTGGTCTCCGTGCCCAACCTACAGGGATGCTGGACAGCCTGTCCAGATCCCCAACTACCCTCACAGGGACAACAGGAGGAGGGGGTAAGTACGAATTCCCCTCCCCAGCTAACTCCTAACTTGGCCCCAGGGTTAACAGAGGAGATGTTAACCCCCACTGACTCCTATGTTCCCCTGTCTACTGAGCCGGACTATGTTCCCAGCACCCCAGCAGAAGAGCTGACAGCTGGACAGAGTGCAGTCGGCCTCTGCCCTCCCTTTGACCCTTGTACAGAGCTTGACATTCTGCCGGCTATCCCAGCGCAAGAGCTGACATCAGGGCAGAGCGCCGCTGGCCTTTGCCCCCCCAAGTACCACCAGCTATTTGCCCAGCTGCACCAGGAAGGCCGAGGATGCTGCATTTTTATCCCACAACCTGGAACCTACCGGCCAGTACTGTTTATTGTGGGGGGACTACTTTGCCACTTGTTATGTGTGGGTGGGCTACTCATGTACTTGTTCACTGTGGGTGGGTTTATCGACTAACTCAGGCACTGACCGACAGGTCAGGTACCTGGTTAGTCTCCCCCCCCAAAGGGGAGATGTGTGACGAAATGCCTTTTGTCCCTGGATTGTTAGGTGACAAGCTGCCCTTTGCCCCCGGCTTTTGGAAGGAGGCTGGCAATCAGGCTCCTCCAAAAGCCGGGGGCAAAGGGCAGCTTGTCACCTAACAATCCAGTGACAAAAGGCATTTCGTCACAGTTGGTTTCCCTTCTTTTCCCCCAAGCAGATATTTACCCATAAAGCTTCCACATTATCCTCCTCGCATTCCATTTGCTTAACATTTGGCTTTAAATCATGTTTGACATACAAACATACCCCACCACCCTTCTTGTTTTTCCTATCCTTCCTAAATAACATGTACCCATTTAAGTTAGCTGCCCAGTCATGTGTCTCATCCCACCATGTTTCAGTTATGCCTATTATATCATATTGTTTAGTGTATGCTAATGCCTCTAGTTCCCCCATTTTGTTATTTAGGCTCCTTGCATTAGTAAGCATACATTTAATATTATGCGTCACTTGTATATTTTGTGAATTTTCAACATTACACAGCTTCTCTGTTCTGAGCTTGCCCCTCCCCCCGTTTCCACCCCCTTATACTGTGCTAAAGCCCATCTCCTTTCTGTCCTATCTCCATTTTGTAGATTGCTATGACCCTCCCCCCCTACTACTAGTTTAAAATCTCCTCCAACCTTCTAGCTCCTATCCCCCAGCACAGCAGACCCTCTCCCGTTTAGGTGCAATCCATCACCACTATAAAGGTTGTACCCAATCGCAAAGTCGGCCCAGTGCTCTAAAAACCCAAAACCCTCCTTCCTGCACCAAGACTTAAGCCACACATTGACCTCTCTAATCTCCCGCTGCCTTTCCACTGTAGCACGTGGCACAGGTAATATCTCAGAGAATACCACCTTGGAGGTCCTTTTCTTAAGTTTGCTACCTAATTCCCTGAAATCATTCTTTAGGACCTTCCATCTTCCTCTTACTTTGTCATTGGTACCAACATGGACCATGACCGCTGGGTCATCCCCAGCCCCTCCCAATAATCCATCCACTCTGTCAGCAACATGCCGGACCCGAGCACCCAGGAGACAGCAAACTGTCCGGTTGAGCCGATCAGAGCGGCAGATTGCCCTATCTGCTCTCCTAATGATAGAGTCCCCTACCACCACAACCTGTCTTGCCTTCCTTACATTTTGATCCCCACCCGTACTAGGGGGGTTGTTAGCTCGGCTGTTAGAAGTAACAGCTTCCTCTAATACAGCTACTCATGAGCTGATGCTCCCAACATCTTCCCTCAAACGGGCAAATCTGCTAGGTTGCACCAAATCAGGACTAGCTAGCCCTTTCCTCTTCCCTCCCCCCCTGCTTCCTCGCCCCACTGTCACCCAGCTACATGCCTGTTCCCCATCTGTCTTATCTCCTCCCTCTCCACTACCTGTTCCCACTAAACTCTGCTCAGTGAGCAGTAGACTCCTCTCAAGATTGTCAATCTCCCTCAATGTTGCGATTTGCTTCTCGAGATCTCCAATCTGAGCTTCCAGAGAAGCCACTCGCACACAACCATCACAGAGGTATGGACCCTGGACGGGTAGATCCAGGCATCCATACATGCAACAAGATGTGCATTGAGTTAAACCAGCAATCTTGCTAACACTCATTTCTTTAAACAGTAAATAAAAACAATTACCTTGATAGTTTGAACCCCTTTTTACTCTGCCCCCCCTTCCCCCTATGGCTGGGACATGTCCCCTGTATAGGTGATCGGGTTGTTTTTACTCTGCCCTCCCCTTCCCTCGATGGCTGGGACATGTCCCCTGTATAGGTGACGGTTGTTTTACCTGCCCCCTATATCCCTTATGGCTGGGACATGTCCCCCTGTATAGGTGATCAGTTGTTTTTACTCTGCCCCCCCTTCACCCTATGGCTGGGACTCCATCCACACTTCTGAAGAAGCCTCCATAGGTGAAACGCGTAAAGTGGATTTTTTTATGGACTTTTCTACAGAGTGATTTTTATAAATTTGTTTTTATTGTTTTATATGTACAATAAACAATTATATTACTTTTCATCACTCTGAGATACCATTTTATCATTTTTTTATATTTCCTGGTTACAATCTTATTCCTTGGTGGGGATTATACCACCTAAGCTTTATTAACTAGAGCGAGGCACGCTCTAGCTCATGTGAGTACGCTACTTTATACTCATTTATTATCTTTGAGGCATCATTACATACTACACTATGTGGATTTCTATGCCTTTCTATGTGTTTTCTGTTTGAAACCATCAAGACGCTGACCACTTCTAATTAATCCAGAGACGGGGATTATTCCGTCTAGGCGCAAGAACAGTAGAGCTCTGTATTAGCTCTGGTAAATGTGAGTGTACATTTATCCATTTGTTCCTTACTAATCAAAGTATTTACAGTATTACACTATTTTGTGTATTTTCTTTTTGAGGTTAATTGTTGAAAATACCACGATCTTAAGGATCTGAGTACGTATATTCGTATCACAGTAAGGGCGCGGTTTCCTTTTGTTTTATTGCTCACAATAGTTTTATTACAAGGTTGAGCATCCTTGTGTTGGTCACTGCTGCTCACTTTTCACTGTATATATCACTATAGTGAGCGCCTAATCCTTTTTGCTTTTTAAAGGAAATCTATAGTAAAATTTCTATAAGTCTGGATCTGCTTGTTTTAGACAAAACAAAATATTGTGGAGACTCCTTGTAGAAAGAAGATAAATAGATCTCACTTTGTGCTGATATTTGACTGAATATTCCAGAGCTAAATTCATCCTTAAAATGATACAGATTACGATACAGTGTGAAAGCAATGATGAAATAATAACAAAATAAAGTGACTTTCTTTCAAATAGTTATAACATTTTTTAGAACACAATGTTCAATAAAAAAATGAAAGATACGGAAAAGGAAAAAAACTAAAATGATATAATGCTAATATATAATGATATAGTACAATAATCCGGTAAAGGAATATAAGAATGTTTTATCATTGTGCAACATAACTTAGACTGTCAAAGTGAATATGACGGCTTCCATTTCTATACCGGGTCAGGTAATTCTATTTTTCCAAATATCCCGTTGATGCCGTAGCAGATGGCGTGTATCCCATGGTGGTCTAAGTGGTCTCATGTTATCAAACAATATATTGAGAACAAATTCAGTAGCTCTCAACTCTCTGAAGCGAACGTCCTGTACAATAAGAAGATAAGATTTTAGAAAGTTAAGGACAAATATTCAGAATATCCACAAATCTTTTCAAATAATTTTTTATTAAAGTTTTGAAATTTTTCAATAAATTATAAATAGTAGGGGTAGGAAGGGTGAGGGAAACATAGAATGTGATGGCAGATAAGATCCTTTCGGCCCATCTAGTTGGCCTAGGGAAACTTGGAAGAGGGGAAGGGTATCCATCCATTTTAGTAGTAAATAAAAGCAATATGTTGTTAACAGTCTTTGTATAATGATACAATTTAACATAAAATTAATTTTAGAAGCATTACCTTTTTTATTTTAGTTTCTTCTTCCCATTTATCCCAATCACATTTAAGTTTTACAAATGAATGCATATATTTCCTATAAGACCGTTCATGTGCTTTGTTATCCAAGATCAAATTCACAACTTCTTTAAGTGATGGTACATTACAAGATTTCCAGTATCATGGTAAGCACGAAGTAGCTGCAATCAGAATGGGGTTCTCGGGAAATTTTTGGAATAATGCAAGTTCTGATGTTAAAATGCCAATAGACCGACCCGCTTTGACAATTAGGTCATAAATCATTTTCCAATATCTAGTTATTTTGGGACAATACAACCAAATATGATCCATATTTCCCATATCTCCACAGTCCCTCCAACACCGGTCAGAGTACTCATTGTTCATATTGTGCAGTCTAGACGGAGCCAGGTACCAACAGTATAAGATTTTGTAATGATTTTCGAAATGGTCAGTACAATTCCTTTTAATACTTTAAAGCAGAAGTCCTCAAACTCCGGCCCCCCTGATGTTGCTGAAATACAACTCCCATGATTCTCTGGCTATCTATGTAATTCAAAGAATCATGGAAGTTGTAGTTCAGCAACTGACTGGTGAGAAGCGCAGAATTGGATAATGCTAAGGAAGACCCCGATCAATCTCATAGGAGAGATAGTGACACACTGGCAGTTACATGTCCAAAATACATGATTGTATGATCCTTGGAGGCTTATTCATGAAGGTGAAAAAGATGGGGATAGACCAGGAGAAAAGGGCTATGGGAATAGACCAGGAGAGAAGGGCTATGGGGATAGACCAAAAGAGAAGGGCTATGGGGATAGACCAGGAGAGAAGGGCTATGGGGATAGACCAGGAGAGAAGGGCTATGGGGATAGACCAGGAGAGAAGGGCTATCCCCATATCCCCATAGCCCTTCTCTCCTGGGGATAGACCAGGAGAGAAGGGCTATGGGGATAGACCAGGAGAGAAGGGCTATGGGGATAGACTAGGAGAGAAGGGCTATGGGGATAGACCAGGAGAGAAGGGCTTTGGGGATAGACCAGGAGAGAAGGGCTATGGGGATAGACAAGGAGAGAAGGGCTATGGATAGACCCCAGAAGGCTATGGGGATAGACCAGGAGAGAAGGGCTATGGGGATAGACCAGGAGAGAAGGGCTTTGGGGATAGACCAGGAGAGAAGGGCTTTGGGGATAGACCAGGAGAGAAGGGCTATGGGGATAGACCAGGAGAGAAGGGCTATGGGGATAGACCAGGAGAGAAGGGCTATGGGGATAGACCAGGAGAGAAGTTCTATGGGGATAGACCAGGAGAGAAGGGCTATGGGGATAGACCAGGAGAAGGGCTATGGGGATAGACCATGAGAGAAGGGCTATGGGGATAGACCAGGAGAGAAGGGCTATGGGGATAGACCAGGAGAGAATATAGGATCCGGTTAGGTGCGAAATGCTCTAGGTACACCCCTGTTTACAAAACATACTCTAGATTGAATTTTTTTAGGTTGGATAGAATAACATTGAAAAGTTTGTATAATATAACCTGGTCAGACCAGGCACCTGTGTTCTTACACTTATTGAAACAGCACCAGCATAGGCAGAAATGACCCTGGAGACGAACTAACATCCTGCTGCAGAGGAATCCTCTCAAGACTTTATAAGAGACAAAATGGTGGATATTTCCCAGATAATTAAGACATCAGATACTCAGATTGAGTATACATGGGAAGGTTATAAGGCTGTAGTCCTGTGTTACTTAATATCTGTAAAGGATTCCCCTGTATTTACTTGTGTTCATTCGGTTGTGTGCTCTCCCTGCTCTTTAACTGCCTTGGAACGATTTGTTTTAATTATGTTAAGGATAAAAGAACTGCTCTGGTGTACCTAGTGTACCGCACAGGGAAGAGGGAGACAGGCTCCCACTAAGCTGCTCAAACTGGAAACAACAGGGATTCACTAAAAACCTATGTAAAAGACGGATAAAAATCACCTTAAAAATAAAGTGTATAACTCCACGAGCTAGTTAGTGACCGATGGCTAAAAATGTGGTAAAAAAAACTAATAGGTATATAGTGAAAATACAAGTGTGGAATATTCCACATCTGTTTCTATTATTTTATTTATATATATCTATCTTATATTCCACACTTGTATTTTCACTTACCCCTTTTCCTTTTTATCACCCACTACACTTTTCATCTACCGCTATTGCTGCTACCACATTGTTTTTAGCACTTAAAGGTACAGCACTTTATTTTTATTTATTTTTATCTTTATTTCTATTTTATCTCTATTTCTATTCTCGACACCTTAGGCACAGTACCTACATATTGTATTTTCACTATAGACCTATTAGGTTTTTTACCACATTTTTAGCCATCAGTCACTAACTAGCTCCTGGAGTTATACACTTTATTTTTAAGGTGATTTTTATCCGTTTTAATTATGTGTTTGGGAAATGTATTAGTTCTACCGAACGGAGACCACCCTGGGTAGCAATCAGAACTTAGAACACCGAGTAACCATAACTTAATTGAGTGCTCCTAGGTGGCCACCATTCGGCATTCGAACACGTGGCGAGAACAAAGGATGGCGGCCATCTTAATTCTCCCGAATGCGGCCAGTGGGACTTACGCGTGGATTACCTGGAACTGTTTTCGGCATGGCAATCACACGAACGCCCGGTCATTATGGAAGTCCCGTCTGACCTATTTCCACCCTTAGTATCAAACCGACATTCGGGAGTTCTAATCCACCGAACGAGGGGAGCACTCTCATGTAACCAGCTGCAACATGTCTATGGTAGTTTTCATGTAATTCTGTGCGAACGGAGACCGGCTCTTACTACTGATTTAATGGAACTATAAATCGGATACCACCACACGGCGAGCCGGTCAAACTTCCACACAATGCGACACGGAAACGGATTTTCGTGCAATTTGGATATGTGACTCCCAGTATCCTCAGCTATCCAGGGATATGGGTTTATATATTTCTATGTTATGCAGAAAGTGTTTTTCTAAAAATGTTGAAAATTGTAATGTTTCTGGCCAGCAGATAATTGAGTTTAGTATGTTGCTGAAACTCACTTATCTAGCCTGGCCCAGAGGAGGAGTCTGTTTCTGTATAAATTGAATGCCTGTTGCTTCCAGTAAATTAGTCTTGTTCCAGCATTAAGCTTTGGCTCATGTGTGGATTATTTGGCGATACCTGCGATTTATTAGTCTGTGGATTACTTGGAGATTTTATTTTATGGGAAGAAGGGAATGCTTGACGGAGTAAAGGATAGTACCGTCACAATATCACTCAGTTCATCAACCAACGAAAATAGAAATAGCAGATTTCTTAAAAAAAGCTGAATTTGCCCCAAATCAATTAATGAAAAAAACTGCATCACTAGTCTCTCCGAAATCCGAAAAACTAATAGCAATAAAATAACTCCCAGCAAATAAAGTCCCAAGCCCGGATGGATATACAAACTTTTACTATATTAAAAAAATGAACATTCTGACTGCACATCTAGCAGCTCTATTTAAAAAACTTTGTATTCAAAGATCTTTTCTCCCATCTGCACAGACAGCGACTCTCCCAAAAACAGAGTAACCTCCTGTAGCGGAGATGCAATATTACCCAGGTTATCTCCGCTTATAATCCAAGTGAGACTCAGGAACAAGTAAATAGTAAATCCAAAGGCAGGGTTTCTAGCAGGTAAAAATACAGCAATATCCCAACAGCAATCCCAATAACTGGACGACACACAGTTTCAGGAGCATAACTGACAAGCCTTTAATCACAGTCTCCTTATAAAGCATGCTCCCATGCAAGGGAGGAACTTACAGTAATTATTACAGTAGCCAATCCTGTCCTGGTAACCTCCCACACATCCCCTCCCCTCAGCTAGCATCATAATCCCCTTATCCAGCACACCAATTCCCCCCATTTCTGGATGTACCCCTAAACGTAGGGGTACCTCTTTAAATCATACATGCCCTGATCTGGGTGAACAACATATCCAAAAATCACCCAGATCGGACCAGGGGTTCGGGAAAAGTATGGAGGGAATAAAATGACCGACCGCACGAACTGAGATAGCCGAATTCGGTTCCATGTGAATGGGCCTTGCGGTCGGTCCTGGCATAAGGGAATAAAATACACGAAAGCCTCTAGCTATGGAGACTAGGGATGGTTCGCCTGAATCCCCTCGCTCGGTATTCTCTATCTACCGAACGAGTGGCCGTTCGGTAGTTTGGAACCGAACGGACCAGGGCTGTGGAGGTCTCAGCGGTGTTCGCCTACTCGAGTGTCCGATTTTAGTTCCAGACACTCGACGGCAAAACACCGCTGTTCGGGAGTTTTAAAATGGCGCCGCCACGTGTTCGTTTGTCGAATGGCGGCCACCCCCGAGAACAAAGGACGGCTACTTACTGTTCAATTACCCGTTCGCAACAATGTTGCAACTGGTAATTGAGGACACACTTCACACAGGGAGGTCTGGTTGTTCGGTAGTTTCATTCGAATAAACTAAGGGAATGAAACTACCGAACAATCAAGGGAATACAATTCTTTTTAATACACAGAAAATACAGTAGATACACGGATGCAGCTTTATACAGTATTTTTGTAGGGTCGCCTGGTGCCATCCGCTACACTGCTCCCCCTTGCCCACAAGCCGGCATACACAGTCTGATCCAACACGGATCGGCTTGGGGATGTCCGGGGAGGCTCACGGATCATTTCTCTAGGTCAGTTTGTCGAGACAACCCATCAGCATTTCCATTCTGTTTACCCGGGCGGTACTGGATATTAAAGTCAAAGGGCTGCAGCGCCAGACTCCAGCGCAGCAGCCGGGCATTGTCCCCAGCCACCCGGTTTAGCCATACTAACGGGTTGTGATCCGTGAGCAGGGAAAAAGCTTGTCCGTACAAATAGGGCTGTAATTTCTTCAGGGCCCACACCACAGCCAGGCATTCTTTCTCGATGGCGGCGTAGCTTACTTCTCGAGGTAACAGTTTCCGGCTGATGTAAGCCACGGGATGTTCTCCGCCATCGGCCCCGACTTGGCTTAATACTGCTCCCAATCCAAACATAGAAGCGTCTGTGTGGACAAGAAAACGTTTAGTTGGATTGGGAGCTGCCAAGACAGGGGCATTTGTCAATGCATCTTTTAACAACTGAAATGCCTGTTCACACTCCGGGGTCCAGGTTACTTGGCGGGGTAGGTTTTTACGGGTCAAGTCGGTGAGAGGTTTGGCCAGGGCACTGTAATTCGGGACAAATTTCCGGTAGTATCCGGCCGTTCCTAAGAACGCTAACACCTGGGTCTTAGTCCTAGGGGTGGGCCATTGAGCTACAGCCTCTACTTTGGCTGGTTCCGGCTTTTGCTTGCCGCATCCTACCCGATGACCTAGGTACTGTACTTCAGCCATTCCCAAACGGCATGACCTTAAATTGGTACAAGCCGAATGGGGTGACAAAGGCCGACTTAGGGATGGCGTCTTGTGCCAAGGGTATTTGCCAATACCCTTTACACAAGTCAATGGTGGTGAGATAGTGCCCCCTCGCCATCCGATCCAGGAGTTCGTCTATCCTGGGCATAGGATAGGCGTCCGAGACCGTCTTCTCATTTAATCTCCGGTAGTCTACACAAAACCGGGTCGTGCCGTCCCGCTTTGGTACTAGTACTACCGGAGATGCCCAGGGGCTGTCAGAGGGCTCAATCACCCCCAGCTGGAGCATCTCATCTATCTCCTTGCGCATGTTCGCCCGTACCGCTTCTGGGATGCGGTACGGGGTCTGACGCATGGGAAGTTGCCCTGGGGTGTCTACTCGGTGAGTGGCCAGAGGAGTGTAACCAGGTACATTAGAGAAGATATCCTGCTTCTCCCTCAACAGCTGTTGTACCTCGCTCCGCTCCTGTGGGCTCAACCGATCCCCCAGGGTGACCTCCCCTAAGTCCCCGGATAACTGACCCTCTCCCAGCAGATCCGGGAGAGGTAAACTGTCAAACTCCTCGGAGTTAGGCGCACATATAGCGGTCACTTCCTCCGAGCGCTCCTGGTAGGGCTTCATCATGTTCACATGGAGCATGCATCGCCCTCCAGTACCAACGCACGAGCCTATTATATAAGTGGTGTCACACCGTTGTTCCACCACCTTATAAGGGCCCTGCCAGGCGGCCTGCAGCTTATCGTGTCGGACAGGTTTTAAGATTAACACCTTCTGCCCGACCTGAAAGCTACGGTCCCTGGTGCCCCGATCATACCATGTGCGCTGGCGTGTCTGAGCCGCCTGCAAATTCTCGCGTACCGTCTGAGTTAAGGCCTCAAGGCGGTCTCGGAATGCCAACACATAGGGTATGATGGGGGTACCGTCAGTGCTCCGTTCTCCCTCCCAATGCTCTCTGATCAAATCTAAAGGCCCTCGTACCCTGCGGCCAAACAATAGTTCAAATGGGGAGAACCCAGTGGATTCCTGCGGCACCTCCCGGTAAGCAAAGAGGAGGTGTGGCAGGAACTTCTCCCAGTCCTTGTGGGTCTCTGCGAAGGTTCGGAGCATTTGTTTCAATGTACCGTTGAAACGTTCGCAGAGCCCATTCGTCTGGGGGTGGTACGGGGAACTAATGACCGGCTTAATGTCACAAAACCTCCAGAGGCGCTGCGTGACTTCGGCGGTGAACTGGGTGCCCTGATCGGAGACAATCTCCCTGGGGAGTCCCACCCGGGAGAATATCTTCATCAGGGCTTCGGCTACTGTCTCAGCCTGTATATTCGTCAGGCCCACCGCCTCTGGATATCTAGTGGCATAATCTACTACTGTCAGGATAAATCTTTTACCTGACGGGCTGGCTTTGTTGAGGGGTCCTATTAAGTCAACTGCTACCCTGCTAAAGGGTTCCTCGATTATGGGGAGGGGATGTAACTTGGCCTTGCGCCGGTCCCCCCTTTTCCCCACCCTTTGACAGGTATCGCACGTGTTGCAATACCTGCGCACCTCCTGGCTAATTCCCGGCCAAAAGAAACTTTGGGTTAACCTGTATCGGGTCCTGCTGACCCCTAAATGTCCAGATAGCGGAATGTCATGGGCTATCCGTAGTAACTCCGCCCGGTACCGCTGAGGTACCACTAACTGCCTCATCACAATCGGGTCTGACCCGGATACCTGCTTATCCGTCTCCCGATATAACAGCTGGTTGTTCCAAATAAACCTTTCGCCCTCCCCCCCAGGCGTGTCTGCTGTCACCTTGTCCCTATACACCTGCAAGGTGGGGTCAGTCACTACCTCAGCTGCCAATTCGTTAGGAGGGGCCCAGGGGACACAGTCAAGGGAAGGGGAAGGATCTCTTACCTGAACCTCCGGGAGTGTGTTGTAGTCCTGGGTGCGGGCCTGTTGTCGAGTGACCACAGGGTGAGCTTCTCCTGTGGTGGGTGTCTGGGGCTCAAAAGCAGATGTGAGCCTCCCCAGATCGTTCCCCAATAAAACCTCCGCCGGTAACTGCGGCATCAACCCCACCTCCACATGCCCTGCCCCCGCTCCCCAATGCAAATGTACCCTTGCTGTGGGTAGCCGGTATACTGCTCCCCCGGCTACCCTGACGGCCACAGTCTTACTAAGTTTAGCTTGGTCTGAGACCAGGTGACTTTTTACCAGGGTGATGGTGGCTCCTGAGTCACGTAGCCCCTGAACCGCTTTACCCTCCAGATACACGGTCTGCCTGTGGTGCTGGCGGTTGTCTGCGTTAGCCTGGACGGGATCTGCCTCGTGCAGTACCTCCCACTGCTCTACTGTGGTGATAGGAACTGCTGAACCATACGGTGTGGCCACGATGTCCTGGTAGTGATGGGCTGCGGCGGCTCTCGGTGGTGGTGGTGGACCGGGTCGGATCCAGGTGGAACGGTCCCGCAGCTGGGGGCATTCCCTTTTATAATGTCCCCACTTCTGGCAGTGGTGGCAAGGGCCCGACGTGGGCTGGCGGAAACGTGGCTGTGCAGCGGGTGGTGGTGGTGGTGGCAGTGACCTTGGTAGAGCTGGCGTGTAGTTATTTCCCCCAAAGGTTTTAAAATGTACTTTTGGAGCTGCAGGTTTTTGCTGCCTGCGTGCATCCAGGTACTCGTCTGCCTTCCTGGCTGCTTCGGTAAGGGAGGTAGGGTTTCTGTCTCTTACCCACTCCTGTACCTCGCTGGTTACTCCTTCATAAAATTGCTCCAGCAGTACCATTTGCAATACATCCTCCATAGACCGTGCCTTGCTCGCTTGCACCCACCCCAAGACTGCTCGTTGTAGTCTGCATGCCCACTCAGCATGTGAGTCTTTCTCCACCTTCTTTAGATCCCTGAACCTCCGCCGGTATGCTTCTGGTGTTATAGCATACCTGGCCAATATAATTTCTTTCACTTTGTGGTAATTCCGTATTTCGTCATTCGGTACAGTCCGGTATGCCTCAGCTGCCCTCCCAGTTAACCTCCCTGCCAGAATAGGTACCCAGTCCTCTGCGCTGATTCTATGCAGTGCACACAGTCTCTCGAAATCTTGCAGGAAAGCGTCTATATCTTCCTCTGCCTCCACATATGTTTTAAAAGCCTGGTACGGTATTTTCGGCTTACCTTCATGTGGCATATTTACTGCAGAGCTGCGTTCTGGGGCCGCTGTTTGACTCCTCAGTATAAATTCCTGGACCTCCGTTATCGTTTTGGAAACAATCTCTGTTGGAGGGTGTTCCCCATAGAAAGACAGCCGAAATTGTACCTGCCTCTGGAACTCCCTTTGTTCCGGTGTTTCTCCCGAATTCCCCTGTTCGGGAACCGAATCGCCTTCCATTCGGTACTCCGCCATCAGTTCAGTGATAAGTACCGCTTTTGTCTTATTGCTGGCTTGTATACCCTTTGCCTCCAGAAGGTCTTTTAGCGTGGAGCGTTTTAGTGTGGCAAAATCAATCTCCATCCGTACTCCATTTAGGCTTGTTCCTCTGTGAGTCTGGATCCCAGCGCTGCCAACCAATGTAGCGGAGATGCAATATTACCCAGGTTATCTCCGCTTATAATCCAAGTGAGACTCAGGAACAAGTAAATAGTAAATCCAAAGGCAGGGTTTCCAGCAGGTAAAATACAGCAATATCCCAACAGCAATCCCAATAACTGGACGACACACAGTTTCAGGAGCATAACTGACAAGCCTTTAATCACAGTCTCCTTATAAAGCATGCTCCCATGCAAGGGAGGGATTTACAGTAATTATTACAGTAGCCAATCCTGTCCTGGTAACCTCCCACCCATCTCCTCCCCTCAGCCAGCATCATAATCCCCTTATCCAGCACACCAATTCCCCCCATTTCTGGATGTACCCCTAAACGTAGGGGTACCTCTTTAAATCCTACATCCCCGGATACCCCTGATCTGGGTGAACAACATATCCAAAAATCACCCAGATCAGACCAGGGGTTCGGGAAAAGTATGGAGGGAATAAAATGACCGACCGCACGAACTGAGATAGCCGAATTCGGTTCCATGTGAATGGGCCTTGCGGTCGGTCCTGGCATAAGGGAATAAAATACACGAAAGCCTCTAGCTATAGAGGCTAGGGAGGGTTCGCCTGAATCCCCTCGTTCGGTATTTTCTATCTACCGAACGAGGGGCCGTTCGGTAGTTTGGAACCGAACGGACCAGGGCTGTGGAGGTCTCAGCGGTGTTCGCCTACTCGAGTGTCCGATTTTAGTTCCAGACACTCGACGGCAAAACACCGCTGTTCGGGAGTTTTAAAATGGCCGCCGCCACGTGTTCGTTTGTCGAATGGCGGCCACCCCCGAGAACAAAGGACGGCTACTTACTGTTCAATTACCCGTTCGCAACAATGTTGCAACGGGTAATTGAGGACACACTTCACACAGGGGAGGTCTGGTTGTTCGGTAGTTTCATTCGAATAAACTAAGGGAATGAAACTACCGAACAATCAAGGGAATACAATTCTTTTTAATACACAGAAAATACAGTAGATACACGGATGCAGCTTTATACAGTATTTTTGTAGGGTCGCCTGGTGCCATCCGCTACACCTCCTACTTGTTCAAACTTTCATTCAATTTCACTTTGAATATTGATGTAAAAATATATGCAAACATTTTGGCTACAAGAATTCAATTATTCGGAATCTCTTACATTCCGCTCAGGTGGGCTTCGTCATTGGCAGACCGTAGATGATACCAGGAATGTTATTGATGTACTGTATCGTCATTGGCAGACCGTGGATGATACCAGGAATGTTATTGATGTACTGTATCATCATTGGCAGCCCGTGGATGATACCAGGAATGTTATTGATGTACTGTATCGTCATTGGCCGACCATGGATGATACCAGGAATGTTATTGATGTACTGTATCATCATTGGCAGCCCGTGGATGATACCAGGAATGTTATTGATGTACTGTATCATCATTGGCAGACCGTGGATGATACCAGGAATGTTATTGATGTACTGTATCGTCATTGGCAGCCCGTGGATGGTGCACTGGAGGAGCCTGGTTGCTCGTCTGCTCCCTTTAGACTATGGCCCGGCATTTAACACCTTTTATTTTCGCTGCAGAAAGGCTTATTCATGCCTTTCTACCGGGGTGTTCGGTAGATTCAATCTACCAAACAAAGTACCGAGCGATCGACCACCTGGGAACTGGAGTGCGCCATCAATTGGCCACCCAGAAGCTGCGGTTAGCCGCAGCTTAATTGACGAACACTGGGTGGCCTTTGTTCGTTTGCTGAACACGTGGTAGCGGCCATTTTAACTCCCGAATTGCCAGCGGTGTTCAGTGCCCAAACTATGGAACTGGAAATGGACACTTATTTGTGCAAACACCGCTGAGCCGCCAGCCTCCTTACCTCTGCATTCGGTAGTATAACCGAATGCTTGTTCATTCGATAGTTTGACCGTATGAACAGCATCACCCCAGATAGCCATGCCATGGAGCCTATTCGTGTAACGAAAGGCTATGGGAAAGACTTTGGCTCCATGGCGATTGAACTGTATGTATGTGATCTGAGCGCCATTCGGTAATAATGTGCGCTCAGATCTAAGCTATCTGGGGATATGTAGAATGTATGTGGTTTATTCATTATTTGCAACATTGGGTATTTTTGTGTCTTTTTACTAACATGCTCAATGGAGTTTTGCCTCTGTCCTGGAGAGGAGGGATTATGATGCATTGTGGGAGTGTTTAAAGGTACATGTCTGTGATTGGTCAATGTCCAATATGTGTCCCAGTCTTCCATCTGGTCCCCTGGGGGAGTGTCCACCAGGTGGAAGACCTGCATAAAAGCTGGGCAGGTAGCCCCAGTAAATCAGTTCTACTTCACCCTCAATTTGGAGTGCCATCTCTTATTGGGGGAATCTGCTACAACGGATTGCTATGCTCTGCATACTCTCTTGCTATATTCACTGCTAAGCTCTGGTAAGAGCTTGTTTCTGTCCTGCTCTCTGATGGTGGTTATGGTATCGGCTGGAGTGCTTTGAGCCCTCAGGAAGCGCTAGGAGCATCCTTCAATGGAGGTACCCAGTCGGGGTGCCAGTCGATCCGTTACACCAGGAATGTTATTGATGTACTGTATCGTCATTGGCAGGCGCCGTGTATGATACCAGGAATGTTATTGATGCACTGTATCACACCGAATATCAAACTTAGTATAATGAGATACAGGTAGCAATCTAAAGATACTCTGTGGGCAAATGGGTGGGGTGGAGGAGGGGGAGGTCTATTGGTAATGGGAACATTTTGATAAATAAAGTATAAAAAAATCTAATGAAGACCAGCAGAGGGAGAGAGGAGAAAATGTGGGGTGTCTCTGCTTTGTGACAAGGATTAGCTAATTAGGAAGTTAACCCATGATCTGCCCCCTCGCTCACTCAAAAAACTAGCAGTTAGTTTGACTGCTTATTGTTAGATGGTTCTGATCAGGAGTTGCTGAGGAAGCATTTGTGGCAGTTGATTGGGGTAGTTGATGATTGGGGAAGTTGATTGTTGTTAGTTAATGTTTGGTGGCAGATGATTGGTGGCAATTGATTTGTGTTAGTTAATGATTGGTGGCAGTTGATGATTGGTGGCAGTTGATTGGTGGCATTTAATGATTGGTGGCAGTTGATGATTGGTGGCAGTTGATGATTTCTTTCTGTAACGGATCATCTGGCACCTCGACTGGGTACCTCCGTTAAAGGATGCTCCTAGCACTTCCTGAGGACTCCAAGCACTTCAGCAGACACCAAAACCACCGAACCGTAGGAGCATATGAATGCTCACAAGCATATGAATGTTGTATACAGCCGAATAGGAAAAACCATGCGAATAGGTTTACACCCCTAGCAGTCAAACTGGAACAGCATACAATAAATCCTTCCCCCAATAATGAGACGACACTTCACTTTGAGGGTTAAAACAGGAACTCACTGTACTGGCACATACAGTCTCTTTTATGCCCAATCCACAAACTTAGTACTGCCCACAGGGTTTTACAGAACAACCAATCAATCCGTACAATACACACAGACACTCCCACACAAAATCCTCCCCACTGCCTGTGATACAATTACCTTACACAATGGGTAATCTAATTATCACAGACAGAGAAATACAGTTTCATAAAACACATCACAGGGACCCCAAAACATACAATAACCCCATAAAAAGTATATCCTTGGAACCGGGGGATCTGGGTGAACCACATATCCAAAATTCACCCAGATCCGTTCAGTACTTTGGAAGATACAGTTTAATGCAGATTCTGCAGAACATATACAGGCTAAATGAAAAACAATCACTGTATAATGTGTCCCCTGCTGTATAGTCCAAAACCACTGCACGATGTCTCTGTGCACCAAATACTGGCGAGATGGCACCGTGTTGAAAAGTCCAAACAGTGTCTGTGAGTTAAAATGGCCGCCATCCATTGTTCTCACCATGTGCTTCTGATACAGGAAATGGTGGCCACCCAGTAACTCCACAGTATGTCCCCAGATGGTTCTTAAAGGGCCAGCAGCAGCACAACACAAATCCATTATGCCCAAATCATGTCTTTAAAGGGCAATACATCCCAGAGGCCATAGTCACATGGCAGGAGGCTGGCAATCAGTCTTCTCCAATGCCCAGTGGCGAGGTCGGTTTCGCCACACTTTCTTTTGTGTAACGTCACTTACGTTTTCGACACTCTCGGGACTTCAGACCCCATAATGCTCTATGTCCATTATGTAACTTCCAGTTAATTTCGTCGGCAATGAAAAATATTTCCTTTCACTCAAAATATAAATATGTGCTTAGAAAATGTGCAAGGGTAAAAGATAGTATATCGGAGTTCTGTTTATATGGGCCATAATTATAATTATATAGTAGTCATATTGTTATATCAAGAACATTACATTCCCACATATCGGCAAATGGTCTAGAGCAGAATGTTGTAAACGGAAGTGACGTTACGCAAAAGAAAGAACTATCGGAGGAAACCCTTACGGATTGGCTAATTGAATAGCAGGCAGGCTTTTTGAGGAAAGAAAACTGGAACGAGCGGAGCACATCTACAGCCAACTGAGGAAGCTAATCGGAGCGAAACGCGTCTTGACAGAGGAGACACAGACTACTACTGAGACTACTTATCTGCAGCCCAATAGAGCTATTGATATATTTTTTATTTTCTAGTTAACTGTATTTTACCTATTTGTATTTTATTCATATTAAGTAATAAATTTAGTAATACCTACCACTGCATCCTGCACTCTTTCCGGTAAGGGGAGGTGTCACCCCATTTTGACACTAAGCCTGCAAACTTTGAGCCAGTGTCTAAAAGGCTCTTAAAGAGGTGAGCACCCATTTTTCTTCTTCAAATATTATCCAAAAGAGGATTTCCTTAAATACTACACTTAGAGTCTCTCTTCTCTTTTCTCGCATACATACATAGTGGAGTGGAGAGGAGTAAGAATCTTGAAGAATTAAAGGGGTCAAGCTGTCTACCTTATAAGACATGGAAGCCTAGAAGTTTAGAGCCTAATATCTAAAAAGGCTCTAAATAATGTGAGTAGAGCTAACTCACATATTATAACAACACTCTGTATACATATTCAATACTGCACAATTATTTTGTATATTTCTTCTGTTTTTATCTTTTATGTACACCCCCTAATAAGCCTATTATATATATATATGTATGTACTTAAATACTCATTCTGTACAGATCTATATAGCGCTGCACTTGGAAGGTGGAAACATCATCCAGATCTCTAGTTATTTGTTTTTTTTATATATATTTATAGGGCTATCCTATGTTTGCTATATATTGAAACCATTTACTCTTTCCCAATTTAATAAAAATCTATCAATAAAATAATATTAATAATTGGTGGAATAAAAGATGAATTTACTGTTGGAGAGAGCGAGGAGATATTTGATAATCCATTTCACTATGATATTTCTGCAACACTAACACGGTATTCACTAAGGTGAGAATTTCAGGGAATTCAAGGTGAGTTTCAAATTGGATCAAAGTGGGTGAATCCGATCCAGTCTCCCAGTCAGCCGCTTCCAGATAGTTATTGTGAAAATGTACTTTGAATTTCCTGCAATTCTCCCCAAAGTGAATAATATAATATGTTATAACCAAACACAATGTAAATCATTCAACTCATTCATACAGCAATCTAAAGAATTTAGAATTTGGCACTTTTCACATCTAGTCAGAAAGTAGAAACATAGAAACATAGAAACATAGAATGTGACGGCAGATAAGAACCATTCGGCCCATCTAGTCTGCCCAATTTTCTAAATACTTTCATTACTCCCTCCTAAGTAAATATGTGAATAAATAATTTATACTCCACACACCCTAAAAAAACAACTATAACACTGTTTAATTGGGTAACGTCCCTGATTCATTCAATTAATTATTTTATTTTATTATTTAATTATTATTTATTTATTTTACACATAATTCCCATAGTGTCCATAAACATTTAACCTGGATATCTAAAACAGAGACCTGTTATATTTTAATACAGATTTAACAAATAGAAACATTTCAACTGGTTAATTAATATTAAATAAAATAAAAAGCAAAACTAATATTCAAATAATAATAGACCCGTTTTATTTGATTATTATCTCATTTAATTATTTCCTTATTAAAATTTGAATCCTTTTCTACAAATTGTACACAGTTTAAATAAATATCTCTCTATATAAATGACATTTAAGATAAACAAGTATATCATTATTATTTAGTAATTACCCCAAATCGATTGCTTCTTATATTTCAAACAGATAGAAATAAAATCCATCTAGAATTATCTACCTCAGTTTAACTCCAAATGTCAGAGAATATAAAGAAATAAACACGGATTCAGTCATTCAAAAAGAAATGAATTGATGTAGATTTGTATTAAAAATACTTTTACAATTCAGTCATAATTGATCAAAATAAGGAATTGTTACAGTTTCTTAGAAGTAAGATGTTATTTAATGTTCTTTACCGGCTGACACATTGAATAATTTGGTTTATCCCTAAAATGTATCTCAGAATATCTGCTAATATACTCATCTCTCTTACTATAATAAATAGTCACAATATACATAGAGATCAACGATAAAGGATTAAATCCACTAATCCCCCACCCCTCATGTGCATATTACGTCACAGATAAGATCATGCACTGTGAGTGACGTCGTCTAACTTTGTAGTACTATTATTATTATTATTATTATTATTATTATTGTTATTGTTATTATTGTTATTATTGTTATTATTGTTATGCAGTATTTGCGTAGTAAATATCATTCTTATTAGACCAGCTGAAGGTACGTAGTTATACCAGGAGAGTTTAATCCCCTTCACTGTGAATAATGTGGGTTCTGAGAGGTTGAAACGTGGGTCCAGAATCATTCATAATATACTTTCTTTACTGACAGACTGTTTATATCATATCCAACCAGCTTCCCCATATTATACATTTATAGAATGTATTTATTTATACATTTTGCTTTTATTTATTTAAATGTTTTCGGAATGAATTGGTTCAGTCTATTCTGTATCTGTTAGTTTAGGGACACAGTGATATAAAGTAATATCTAGAAATTATCTCAATTAATGAATCGTGTGGAGGTATTTAATATATTTAATATATTTATATATTAGAAGACTGTGAATTTATATAACAACAAACATATCAAACAGGATAAATATACTGACTTTATAATTTAAGTAATAATATGATTCTACAGATACGGAATATAAAGCAGGTTTATTAATCAAATAATCCAATCAAGGAATAAAATGTAAAATAAGGAGTAAGGCAGCCCAGCAGGAAACACTGACACTAGATTTACTATAATTAACCTGTCATTAAATCCCATCCACTCATTCACTAATAGTTAACCATGGTAACCCAGATATTAGGGGACTACAATGCCCATAATGCTAAGCCAGCCTTTAGGAGAGCCAGCGTTACCCCATCAGAATTCTATGCACCCAATATTTTTATTGTGTGAATCTCATCCAGATATATTTTATTACATGGATAATAGTCTAAATTATCACCAATAATGTATTCATTGCTCCTGATTTCAGTTCATGGTCTGAGATAATATCTTTATTAATTACGTATTAATAAATACTGCTCTGATATAGTGTTTCATTTTATTTCAATGAATGTAGTAAATGGGAGAGAAAGACAGTTACTGTATACAATGTATCAATAACACAAATATAACAATAATATCGAATACACTGAATCTACATGTATTATATACTCTGACTGAGTTTGTTTAACTATTTATCACCCACTAAGATAAAGTATTCAGTGGTTCCTACAGATCTGTGTTTTGATATAACAATAGACAATAAAAACATCATAATGATCAACTGAGCTATTTATGGATCTGCCTGGTAGATAGAAATCGACCCTCTACTTATTTAATTATTTTAGCATTAAACATTATCTTATTTCACTTTCTTCATTAGAATTGAATGTATGGGATGAATTTAGTTAATTTTACTCATTAAACCTTATTTCAAAGATAGATTTTATTACTGCCGAGTCTAGTACTGAGAAAGCAAATTTTATTTATAAATGGGAGGATAACATTTTTTTAACATTTGTTTGATTTAAATGATTCTCCTCATTGGAATGTCAGACTTAGTTCAGTGTAATAGTTGCTATGCATTTGTTTCACGTTCTACTTTTTGGAGATTTGGTTGTTGTCTAATCTGTAGACAGTTCTCTATCTTGCGGCAGGAGATTGTATTTGTAACGGACCGTTTCTCTCAAACGGGGATAAATCCGTTTAGGCGATAATCCCCTTTCCCATAGACCAGCAGCTATTGCAATCACCAACCTCCCGAACTCCAAACTGTACGAATCCCCAACTCACGAACAAGAAATACACGAACTCTGGAAACAGCCGAACAGGAAAAGCAATACGAACGGCTTACACTCCTGGCAGTCAGCACACAATCCAATTCCCCCAATAACGAGACGACACTTCGTTTTGAGGGTTAAGCAGAATCTCCAGTGCTGGCACACCCAGCCTGGTTTTTATTACAATCCACAAAACATAGTACAGCCCACAGGGCGTTACAAAACAACCAATCACATCACAGTTACATCCCACATATTCCCTCCCCTTATCCTGAGAGGAAACTCAATTATACATACAGTTAAAACATACTTTCTACCCAACTTTCATAACTCCAAAACCATACATCACATTCACATAAAATTACATATTCACAATCAATCCATTCAGGGGAACAACATATTCAAAAATGGCACACATCAGACAAGGGGTTCAAAAGTTAGTAAAAAGTCCTTTGTGACTAAATGAAGCATGGCTTTCTGGCCCAAACCAGTTTCAGAGTCTTCTATCCTGGAGATAAGTAATTCAATTATCTCCCAGGATAGACACAGACTCCATTAAGCACATGGTTGCAAAAAGACACAAAACACTTTAAAATACATAAAGTCACCTTTACACATAACACACAGACATTTCACATATCCCCAGATAGCTGGGATCTGAGTGCACATTATTAGATGAATGGCACTCAGATCACACAAATAAGCCTTTCTGCAGGGGAAATAAACGGTTTAACCTGCAGGGCCATAGTCCAAAGGGAGCAGGCGAGCAACCAGGCTTCTCCAGTTCACAGTGGCGAGGTTGGTTTCGCCACAGTATTTTTGAAGTCTGAGATTTGTAAATTATCTGGTGAACAAACTCAGACTGGAACTGCTGCAAAGCCACTGCCGCAGAGACATACTAGGAATGGCAGATGGATTACTGTAGGATCTGGTAGACTTTGTTGTGGATAAAAGGCATTTTGGACAGTCTGTTGATCTTCATAATTCATTTTTTGCACTTTCAGCATGTAATGGTGTTATGGACACATTCTCAGGCACCAGGTGTAGTGGTGTTATGGAGACAGTCACTGAGGGTAGTGGCGTTGTGGAGACAGGCTCAGGCACTGAGGGTAGTGGTGTTTTGGAGACAGGCTCAGGCACTGAGGGTAGTGGTATTGTGGAGACAGGCTCAGGCACTGAGGATAGTGGTGTTGTGGAGACAGGCCCAGGCACTGAGGGTAGTGGTGTTATGGAGACAGGCACTGAGGGTAGTGGTGTTGTGGAGAAAGGCTCAAGCACTGAGGGTAGTGGTGCTGTGGAGACAGGCCCAGGCACTGAGGGTAGTGGTGTTGTGGAGACAGGCTCAGGCACTGAGGGTAGTGGTGTTGTGGAGACAGGCTCAGGCACCGATAGTAGTGGTGCTGTGGAGACAGGCTCAGGCACTGAGGGTAGTGGTTTTGTGGAGACAGGCTCAGGCACCAATAGTAGTGGTTTTGTGGAGACAAGCTCAGGCTCTGAGGGTATTGGTGTTGTGGAGACAGACTCAGGCACTGAGGGTAGTGGTGTTGTGGAGACAGGCTCAGGCACCGAGTGTAGTGGTATTATGGAGACAGGCTTGGAGACTATGGTGGGGCCTAATAGAAAGCACTTGTTGTTGGGGATTCCATAATAAGAGGTTTGGAGATGGACAATGGTGGTCTTGTGAGATGTCTTCCCGGAGCTACTGCTCACAGAGACAGGAGACATATTTGTAATATTGTTAAGCGAGCAAAGCAGGAAGGGGAATTGGATGTACTTGTCCATCTAGGGACAAATTACTTGGCTTGCAATGAGGTTTCAGAGGTTAAGGAAATTTTTAGTGTTTTTTCCAATGATATATGGCAGGTTGCTTCCACACTGTCATTCTCTGAAGTTCTGCCTGTGCATAACACAGGCGAATGTGTATTAGGGACTTGTGGCTTGGTGAATGGTGTCGGGAGCAACGATTTGGCTTTATTTTTCATGGTAGCTCTGTTTGGAATGGAAATAAACTGTACAAAAAAGATGGTGAGCAGTTCAGAGGATTTGCTAGGATGTATTTAAACTAGGAAGGACCCCCCAACATTAATCCAATTGCCCCCCAAAATAAGGACAGAAGGTGCCTGTAGCAATTGTGTTAAAAACGATAAGCTTAGAATCATGTCTACAAATGCTCGCAGTTTAGGGAATAAGATCCATGAACTTTTGGCAATAATGGCAACTGATAGTGTAGATTTAGTCGCTGTTACTGAGACATGGTATAATGAGAAAAATGACTGGGACATAGCAATACCAGGGTACTCTTTATATAGGAAAGATAGGGAAGGCAAGAAAGGGGGAGGGGTGGCCTTGTATGTGAAGGATAGCATAAAATCTAGCCTAATAAAAGTTAGGGAGGCGAACATAGAGTCCGTTTGGGTTACGTTAGAATTTGGTAATCAAACAGTAACTCGTGTAGGTGTGATTTATAGGCCCCCAGGACAAATAGAAGAGTTAGATAATCTACTAGTTGAGGGAATAGCTAAAATGACAATGAAGGGGGAAGTTTTCATCACTTTTGCAAATGGTATGCCATTATGGGGCTAATTCTCATTCCTGGGCAACCATACAGTCTCAAAGGCAACATAACCAGTTTCCAAAACACTATAAAACCCGTACATGGAATATACTGTTGTACCCTGTAGACATCACTGAATACAAATCTGTGTATTTTGTTGCAGTAAAAGTAACAGAATTATGACATTCACAGTTAAAATGTCATGGAGAACTAAAATAAAATGACATTTCTTATTTTCTCCAGTTTTCTTAGATTGTAGTCATATTAGATTATGTTTCATATATGAATATTTGATGTGAAATGAAAGCCCTGTTTCTCTTGAACAAAATGATAAATAATAAAAGTAGGTTTCACTTCATATGAAAGAGGTGAATTATGGTTTTACAGAGATTCAGTCCAAATTCCATTTTTTATTTACATATTGTTGTGATCAGAACTTGTCCTTAAGGGGTTACTCTTAGCTACAGGATTTCCAAGTCAGATACAGCCTGAAATTAAATGTCAAACACACAATAGTTTGACATGTGTTTGAGTGAAAATTTACTGTAATAATATTTATAGAGATTCAATAAATATCTTATAATCTTGTTTTTGTGACCCCTGAGACATAGCAAAAATCTCAACAGCAAAATAATAATTGGTGAAGAGAAAACAGGGGAGATTTATCAAAGTGTTAAGGATCAATATTTAATAAATAATATATTTATGTAATAAAGTGACAGATCTGCTTTGAAGCCTGATTGTAGGTATTTGTATTTTTTGCACATTTACAGTGAGATGTCAATCACCTGCCCCTATCTACCGGTCTATAGCGCCATAACAGTACAGCTTGTTACAGAGCAGGAAGAAGGATCCTTTCTTCACACTGTGGATTAATGGCAAGACTTTCTTTCTCTCATTGACTGTTAATGTGTATTTTAACACAGTCAATATAATGACCAATTCCATCCTAGAATGACCCTTTAATTTAATAATACACATTGTTTCTGTCTGTTCAAGTAATATTTTTTATTGTTAGTGGTAGAATGTTATAAGATATACAATAATTTATTAAACAGATTACTAACCAGAACCTCAGAATAATAAAAACAAAACACGTTAATGCAAACTACACCAATGTACATATTACTTGGGAGCAAATGGCACTTCATAATTATAACATCTGTCATTGACCTCACAGCTCAACTGCTTCAATAGACAACCAGTCAGACAGCAAATTGGACCGTCGGACAGCCAGTTGGACAGCCAGTTGGACAGCCAGTTGATTGGATAGTTGGACAGCCAGTTGATTGGATAGTTGGACAGCCAGTTGATCGGATAGTTGGACAGCCAGTTGATCGGATAGTTGGACAGCCAGTTGGACAGCCAGTTGGACAGCCAGTTGGACAGCCAGTTGATTGGATAGTTGGACAGCCAGTTGATCGGATAGTTGGACAGCCAGTTGATTGGATAGTTGGACAGCCAGTTGATTGGATAGTTGGACAGCCAGTTGATCGGATAGTTGGACAGCCAGTTGATCGGATAGTTGGACAGTCAGTTGATCGGATAGTTGGACAGTCAGTTGATCGGATAGTTGGACAGCCAGTTGATCGGATAGTTGGACAGCCAGTTGATCGGATAGTTGGACAGCCAGTTGATCGGATAGTTGGACAGCCAGTTGGACAGCCAGTTGGACAGCCAGTTGATTGGATAGTTGGACAGCCAGTTGGACAGCCAGTTGATTGGATAGTTGGACAGCCAGTTGGACAGCCAGTTGGACAGCCAGTTGGACAGCCAGTTGATTGGATAGTTGGACAGTCAGTTGATTGGATAGTTGGACAGTCAGTTGATTGGATAGTTGGACAGTCAGTTGATCGGATAGTTGGACAGCCAGTTGATCTGATAGTTGGACAGCCCATTGATTGGATAGTTGGACAGCCAGTTGGACAGCCAGTTGATCGGATAGTTGGACAGCCAGTTGATCAGATAGTTGGACAGCCAGTTGATCAGATAGTTGGACAGCCAGTTGGACAGCCAGTTGATCAGATAGTTGGGCAGTCAGCTAGAGAGTCAGACAGCCAGTTGGACGGACATAATCTGCTGATAACCTAGTAGATATTAAGAGTTTCAGTTTTGGTCTGTTCCAACTCTCCCCCTATCCCCAAATTTCCCTCTAGAGGGAGAGATCTATTCTGCCACGAACTGTTACTCTTGTCATTGTTTCTGTTGGTTTCCTCTTGAAAAAAAGCTCAGTTCTGGTACCATTTCATGGCTGTCGGTATGGCTGTCGGTATGGCTGTCGGTATGGCTGTCGGTATGGCTGTCGGTATGGCTGTCTGTATGGCTGTCGGTATGGCTGTCAGTATGGCTGTCTGTATGGCTGTCGGTATGGCTGTCAGTATGGCTGTCGGTATGGCTGTCGGTATGGCTGTCTGTATGGCTGTCGGTATGGCTGTCGGTATGGCTGTCTGTATTACTGTCGGTATGGCTGTCTGTATGTCTGTCTGTATGGCTGTCTGTATGGCTGTCGGTATGGCTGTCGGTATGGCTGTCGGTATGGCTGTCGGTATGGCTGTCGGTATGGCTGTCGGTATGGCTGTCTGTATTACTGTCGGTATGGCTGTCGGTATGGCTGTCGGTATGGCTGTCTGTATTACTGTCGGTATGGCTGTCTGTATTACTGTCGGTATGGCTGTCTGTATGGCTGTCTGTATGGCTGTCGGTATGGCTGTCGGTATGGCTGTCTGTATGGCTGTCGGTATGGCTGTCGGTATGGCTGTCGGTATGGCTGTCAGTATGCTCAGTTGCTGTAAGATTGATCCTTCAGGTATTTCCTAGGAGATATTACATAATGTTACAATATTATTGATCCAAATGGACCTGAATGGAACCATCCGAATCAAGCAGAATTTGAGCCCAAATGACCCAAATTCCGTTTTCCATTCCCACTTTACATTGTGCTACATGTATTTAATGAAATAGATTTACAAATATTGAAAAGCAGCTTTCATGCCATGTCTTGGTGTAGGTGTAGGCCCTTTCTCGCTGAGGGCTATGTTTTAGATGATTTAACATTTCTAGAAGAATTGTGTTGGCAGAACCTCCATTTGTGGTTTGATAATAGAGTTTAGTAACATTTGGTGGTTGCAGTTACAGTTTGGGATCATGGTTTAGGGTGCAGCTCCCATCAATCCCAGCCATGCTGAGATATCAGGGTTCTAGATCCTATTGTGATATCAGCAGAATGAGCAGTGTGGGATTATTGCACCTGGAGGGTCTGTAAAACAATTTACTGAAAAGGTTTCAGTCTAAAAACATAACATTGGGGAAAGTCACTCCCTTACTTGTAGAGATGATAAATTTCACCAGCCAGCAGACAAAATCCAGGAATGAGGACTCCAAGTACAATGCACTGTCTGTCCCTGGGAGCTGGGCTAACTGGGGGATTGGTATACTGTCAGAGGAAGCTTTAACCCAGTTACTGGATGGAGATGGGCTAGACTGGGAATCTGAAAATTAAAATATGAAGAGTAGGAAAGAATCATTTAATAACACTGCCAGCAAGCTAATAGTTAATATTAAATAATGCACCAACCTATAGCAGGGGACCCATGTAGGGGCTTCAAACAGCCCACCATACACACTCCACCTTCCCCCCCCCCATCCCCCCTTCCTGTGGGCACTTAACATGACAAGGAGCAGGGGATGTACATCCCCCAGTTAGGTTTTAGGGGTTCAGTTTTGGCATGTTAATTGGGCATGTTACCATTGTCACTATCTGGTAATCCCCTAATTTGTGTTAAATAAAGAATTGTATTTCCTTTAATTCAGCAGATCAATGTGTTATAGGGAGATGACAAGTAACAGTGAATAAAGTTACTGTTACGTGTCTCCCAGGTGTAAACCCTCACTCACTAGTCTGAGCCATAGAACCAGCGACCAGGTGAGGTTTTACCTGTGGATCCCAGGGTGATGGTCTTTCTTTCACCTTTAGTCTTTGAGACTCCATGTTCCACTCTAGTAGTTGTACCAGACATACCTGCTGGGTATTTTATGTACAGCTGCCCACGGTGGGTACAAGCTTGTAATGTGCCACAGCTTCAGGCTGTGCTGTTTGGCCATGAGATTATTATACATCTGGGAGCAGATAGATCCAAACTCAGAGCAGGATAGGACTACAGACACTGCACAGGCTGCAGGGAAACAGAGAGAGACACATTGTATCTATTGGAATTGTAACATTATTAAACATCGACACATTATGATATTACATTATATGCAACACCTCCAGCACATATTACATTCCTTCACATAGAAAGTCTCAGAGGTAGATTCACACGTCATTCTTTGCCATCTAAAGGTTTTTATTTCCAATTTAAACTACATACAGTTTGTAATATCTACAACAGAATTCTAATATATAAATAAAAGTGTAAATAACTCCCATCCCCTGGCTGCGCAAATAACAAAAATAAATAATAATGACAATAATAATAAATAAATAATAGTAAATAAATCACTCAGTGATAGAAAACATGCCGGATGAGGAGGAGGTACGCAGTTTGTATAATAATTTACTCATTATTTTCTATCATTCATTGAACTCACAGTTGAGTGATCTCCCTCATTCCTATAGTCAGCAGAGCCCTCACCTACTCTTCCAGCCCCCACTTCTCTCGGTCCCCTCTCAGTCTTCCCCCCCCTCCTCTCAGTCCCCTTCCTCCTCTCAGTCCCCCCCCTCCTTGAGTGCCCCCTCCTCCTCTCAGTCTACCCCCTCCTCTCCAGTCCCCTTCCCTCCTCCTCAGTCCCCCTGCTCTCCAGTCACCCCCTCTCTCAGTCCCTCCTCTCAGTCCCCCTCCTCCCTTCAGTCCCCCCCCTCCTCCTCTCCAGTCCCCCTCTCAGTCTTCCCCTCCTCTCAGTCCCTCCCTTCAGTCCCCCTCCTCCTCTCAGTCCCTCTCCCCCCCCTCCTCTCAGTCCTCCCCCTCCCTACCCCCGGCAGATACAATGTATCTTTTCTGTCTGGTGGACGTGGTCTGTCCTTGGCTCTATCTTTGTTGCGCATATGATTTTAGTTCTGTGTTACACAGGGGAGTTTGGGAATCCTGCTGCCATTATTAGGATTATAGTGAGCGCCTAGTGTGTAGATTTAATGTCTGAGACTACATTCACTATGACACCCATCCAGCTGTGGGACAGGGGTGGGCATATAAAATGGGCCCCACAGGGCCTCCCCAGGAGTGACTGGCTCTTGGCTCACCCTATACACGTTCTCTGGCTGTGTCAGACTGAATGCAGCTTAATGATAAAATGAAAGATTTACAGAGACAAAGTAAAAATGAATAACTGATACATATAGAACCTACAGAAAGTGGCAGTCCTCCCATATACTCCCCAACTGCCAATGTTACATATTAGAAGAATTATATTGAGATCACAAGAAACCTCAGTATCATCTTGTGACAGAGGACAAACTCCCTGGCCTGATCTCCTTCAGACTATACACGTTAGACAGTATTATTATAATATACAGTCACAGCTCAGTAAAGGGATTCCCTGTACTGGTCAGCCATTCCTTCTATTGGATAATAACCGGTGAGGGGATATTTATCAGAGCCCTTCATTGAGTTAGTAAAGCAGACAGAATATTTAGTATTGTGGTTTGCTCACACTAGAACCTGTCTCTGTAAGAGGGAGACATCTGTCACATGAGTGACCATTTCAGTGAATTCTCTGTAAAGTCTCATAAAGTCACTGCCTCTCCCTTCCTGAGACATGGGTGTCAGCTCCTTCTAGTACGTCTTTAATACACTTACCTCTTCATAGTGGGTAGAACAAGTAATTGGTTTTATAACCTCTATATTCAATGATCTCTACATTACAGTTAGTTCATTTTGAGTTTAGAAATTCTGAATATTTCTTCTATAACTCCTAAATCTAAATTAAAACCCTGGACAGATTAATGACGATTAAGTGAATCTGTTTTGAATTATTGTTTAATTAGTGACGCTACCTGTTGTAGAAGCAGTATGAGTAAAAATAAGTTTTTGGTACCCCAGGTTTTCTAGCTAATATTGTGCTATACAGATATACATTTATTAACTAACGTGCAATCTTGAAGTGAATTTCAAATTTAAGTTCAATATAGCCATTCTGGAAACATTCTCTGTCAGCTATGCTTTCAATTCTGCTAATTTGGCCTCAAATGTGAACAATTCTTACTTTATTGAATAACTCTGATAGAGTATCAGAAGAAAGCCCCATCTGTCGTCTAAAAAGCCAGTATATACATTATGTATGTGAGTGAAGGGAATGTGCAGAGGCATAAACTAGAAACCACAGGCCCCGGTGTGAAAATTGCCCTGGGGCCCCCCATACGTCCCCCCCACTGCCCCTACATATGTCACTTTCACGCCCCACGCCCCTGCATGTGGCACATTCACGCCCCACGCCCCTACATATGTCACATTCACGCCCCCCATGTGGCACATTCACGCCCCACATATGTCACATTCACGCCCCCCCCATGTGGCACATTCATGCCCCACGCCCCTACATATGTCACATTCACGCCCCCCATATGTCACATTCACACCCCCCATGTGCCACATTCACGCCCCCTACATATGTCACATTCACGCCCCACGGCCCCTACATATGTCACATTCACACCCCTGCATGTGGCACATTCACAAGCCCAGCCCCTCCACATGTCACAATTGTGCCTCACAGTGTAAGTGTGGCATGGGTGGAGGGGCTGAGTATGAGAGACTTGGAGGGGTGAGTGTGATAGGGTGAGTGTGGCAGGCTTAAAGGGGGCGAGTGTGACAGAGTGATGGAGAATGAGTGTGACAGGATTGGAGGGAGAGAGGAGTGTGAGGGTAATAGGGTGAATATGTCAGAGCGATTGGAAGGTGAGTATGGCATTGCTGAGTTCCAAGATTGGGGGAGTTATTGTGAGTGTGACAGGATGAAGGGGGTGACACTGTGTGTGGTGGAGTGACAATTACACAGACACACATGCAGACAATACAAGCACACACTGACATACATGCAGAAACACACCATATAACACATACAAATACATACATGGACACACATGCTGATACACAGACACACATACACATACAGATACAGATGCACAGACACACACTGACATACATGCAAATACACAGACACACAAACACACAGAATGACACACATTCAGATACAAAGAGTGATACTCCGACAGATACACACACAGACACACATGCAGACACCCAGACACTTAATGAGAAACAACTACACAGAATGACACTCATACAGATAGAAACAGTGACACACACACAAATACATAGGCACCCACTGACATACAGATACGCAGATATACAGATAAACATACACACACACACATACATACAGAAACATACAGACACACACTAGTAAAATGTTTGGCAGGATGGTGACTTTCCTGTGCTCTAGTGGCTGGCTCAGGCTGATGGGAGTCCGAGTTCCCACTCTGACTCTCTCCTTCCTTGCGGCTCTCAGTGATTGTTGGGAGGAAGCCGGGGCTGTAACTTCCTCCCAGCTCTGACCTCATTGCAGAGGGCGCAGTCGCACTATTAAAGTACCCCAGCGCTGACCAGGCCCCTAGAAATGCATGCCTATGGTGGCCCTAACAGCATGGGCCACCCCATGGGCCCCTGAACGTGCGGTCCCATCGGTAGCACCATGCGGGCTGGGGCACCACCATGTGGCCGACATGCACCCTGGTTGGGGGGCTCCACAGAGTGGCCAGGCCCCCATGGACACGGTCGCACAGCAGTAGGTCCGCCACATGTTGAAGGTACACTCTACAGAAACATTTTTTTTTTCCTTTTACAATTTAGTAGATATAACCCAATGATACAATGCAATTGTGCATTTCTTATTTGGGGTATATCTAAAAACAGAATGTCTCTTGAGTTTATGTCCACTGAGCTGAACAACCCAGGAAGTAGCAGGTCCGGGTGTCTGACAGCCAGGGGGTGTAACAAGCTTAATTTATAAATGTGCAAATTTCTACTGAAATCTGCAATTTTTGTAAAATTAAATAAAGAGGATACACTCTTCACACATAAAGCACTTTATCAAGTTAAAGGGATACTATAAGTGTCAGGAATAGAATATTGTATTCCTGGCACTATGGCTCCCAATACCTCCCCCCTCCCTCGCGCCCCCTAACCCCTCCATCAATGTGAATAAAGGGTTAAAAACCCTTTATTTACTTACCTTATGCCAGTACCGATGTCTCTCATCACGGGGTTGAGTCTCCGTCTCCTCCGATTCCCGCAATGAGATTGCATTAACGCGCATGCGTGGCATTCGGCCTCCCCATAGAAAAGCAATGAATCAATGCTTTCCTATGAGAAAATAGCTGATGCTGGATGTCCTTATGCAGAGCGTGAGGACTTCAAGCGTCAGTTACAGGAACAAAAGTCCGTTAGGATCCAGGTAGCCCTCTAGTGGCTGTCTAGCAGGAGGCAGACTTAGTGCTGCAATGTAAAAATTACAGTTTCCCTGGACCTGCAGTATTTAAGAATTGCGTCCGCTATTTCCCCATAGGAAAGCATTGATTCAATCCATTCCTATAGGGAGGTCTAACGTGCGCAGTATTTGCTGCACATGCGCATTAACACTCGCTCTTGCACGACGTCAGGGGAGGAAGTTCTTCCCTCTATTTAGTATAGTATGTGGCTGCAGTGATATAAAGACACATCATTTATGTGGTTGAAGGATACGCAGGGTTATTTAATAAAGGGAGAGTATAAAATTAATTTCAAATTTAAGACAAAAGTAGATGAACGGAGTGCGTTGTTGAATTTCTCCATTTTGACTTGTATGATCATAAATATGAAATTTGCTTTGAATTCTAATGCTAGTGAATAATCCTTACAGTTTCCATTTAGTAAATATGAGAATGGCAGTTCCATTTGGAATTTACCCATTTTCACTAAGATTTGTTCATCGGGACTGTGGCGAAACCAACCTCGCCACTGTGAACTGGAGAAGCCTGGTTGCTCGCCTGCTCCCTTTGGACTATGGCCCTGCAGGTTAAACCATTTATTTTCCCTGCAGAAAGGCTTATTCGTGTGATCTGAGTGCCATTCATCTAATAATGTGCGCTCAGATCAAAGCTATCTGGGGATGTGTAGAAATGTGTGTTTTATGTACTAAATGTATCAGTATGTAATTTTATGTCTTTTACTTTCTTTTTGTCTGCCATGTGGGTAATGGAGTTTTGCCTCTGTCCTGGGAGATAATTAGATTCCTTCCCCAATTATCTCCAGGCCAGAGGGGAGGGATTGTGAGGCATTGTGGGAGGTAACTCATGTGTGATTGGTGTATTGTGTAATTGTTGTAAATCCCTCCCTTGCATGGGAGAATCCTTTTTAAGCCTGTTGTGTGAATAAATCAGGGTTGTTCCTGTTTTAACCCTCAAAGTGAAGTGTCGTCTCATTATTGGGGGAAGGATTCATTGTATGCTGTTCCAGTTTGACTGCTAGGAGAGTAAACCTATTCATATGGTTCCTATTCAACTGTCTACAGCATTCATATGCTTGGGAGAATTTATTTGTTTCTCCGGTTCGGTGATTGTGGTGTCTGCCAGAGTGCTTGGAGTCCTCAGGAAGCGCTAGGAGCATCCTTCAACGGAGGTACCCAGTCGGGGTGCCAGGCAATCCGTTACAGGGACCAAATGTGGTATTAAGTAAATAATCCCGTTGGTATTTAAACATGGTCAACGGTATTACGTATCATTAGCTGCATTGTATCTGTATCTCAGACCTACTGCCACATAAAGGACTGGGTTTTATATATTTTTTTATCATAATAGAAACAAGCATAAAATGGTCTAGAAAAAGCGGCAGATAAAGAGGTTTATTAAATAAATGCACAGTGAAAATGAGCAATGTATAAAATACCAGTACATTTATAATGATATATGTAAAGATAAATCGATCATGCAAAATGAATACAACATCTCACACAATCTATTTAAAGCTATTTAAAGGCTAAGAGATTCTAACATAATATTAAATGAAAGTGGACTCTGTCAGTAAGGATATTTTTGCAGCCGAACATAATTATATTTTATGAATTAAACAGCTTTTACATTTTCTTTGTGAAATGTTTGGGATTGTAAGGCATTTCTTTTAGATTGTAAACTCACTTGAACAAGGCCCTCTTCACGTTTTCACTGACATCTGTCAACATTACTTTTCTGTGCTTTTCAATATTCCCAATATATAATTGTAAAAAATGAATATTGTTTCAATATAGGCCTTCATTTCATATTTTGTACAAGCCTTTTAAATGATTTAATATTTTTGGATATATTTAAACTATAAAACATACTATATATATATATTGGGCAGACTAGATGGGCCGAATGGTTCTTATCTGCCGTCACATTCTATGTTTCTATTTCCATAAAAAAAAGAAATCAGAATACGATTCAAATTATTATTTTATTTGAAAAGCTTATCTAAAAATATGACATTGAGGTCTAAATCAGACACACTCACCAGGGTTCAGGATTGTGATTTAAAATTGGAAATGAATACTTAACATTACATGGATATAAAATTCTTAAAAGTGCAATTCTCCAACTCAGATATACTTCCAGTACAGCTATTTTCGTGTAAAATATAAAACTCGGAGAATTCTCTTTAGTGAATAATCGGGTCCATTTTATCATACCAGAGAATACATTGCAAGAAAGCTCTGCTTAGTAAATATCAGCTTCATACCTGATATGAATTTACAGGGTAGTAGATACCAGGAATAGCTCTCCAGCAGAGACAGTAAGTAAGTAGAAGAATGATTGACATGTGATTAACACTTTGTTGAATTGATCTGAGATTCGATAATAAATATATCACATGGCCACAGTCTGGGTTTCTATAGAACATTAAACCATAGCCTCTTACTAGCCCAAAGCACCTGTTTCTGATTCTTGCTGCATACAAACCTCACATACAGTGTCCACCTGTCCAGGTATGATTGCAGGAGACATTAACAGACTATAATATCATCTACTAGGGCAGCGAGACTGTAAAACATCTCAACAAATAACTTCAGAGCAACCAGAATGATCTCTGTGCTTGGAGCATGTGCCATGTGGCTCAGTTATTATGGCGCTCAATATATTCACTTTATTAAACACCTGTGGAGAAGCAGCGCGTGGCAGCGTGGTACATACACTGTACTGATCACTGTCAATGACACTGCAGCCAGCAATGACGTATGTTGTTCATCAATATTAACAGGATTTCTCAATTCGTCATATACATACACTGTACTGAACGCTCCCAATGACAGTATAAACATGGAGCACTGCTTCTCATACTATATCTGGGGAAAGCAAGGTCTCACAACTGGGTCCAATCAAAGGCAAATGGACTTTCTAAATGCTCCCAGGGCCATCACATGGCGTTCTGCTTTATGCCCATCAATGCCTTCTTCACGACATGTGACACTAATATAGTACCTGGAATTGTCACTACAATCTAACACCCAGAGGATGTGGCTGATGGTGGGACTAACATGAGGCTCGCCCAAGGTCTGGTTTGGTGGAGGCCCTCGGTTATTAAGCTGGTGGTTTATCTGCTACAAGGAAGGCCGCAGCTTCTTTCACTGATGGTTTCATGTTCTCCACACTGACAATGTGCATTGCCAAGTGTAACCTCTTACAGAATAGAATACGTTTCAGAAACCACTATCTAGAGATCTCAGCCAGGTTTCCTGAAGGTACCATATAAGGATATAAGCAGGTACCATATAAGGATATAAGCAGGTACCATATAAGGATGTAAGTAGGTACCATATAAGGATATAAGCAGGTACCATATAAGGATATAAGTAGGTACCATATAAGGATATAAGCAGGTACCATATAAGGATATAAGCAGGTACCATATAAGGATATAAGTAGGTACCATATAAGGATATAAGCAGGTACCATATAAGGATATAAGTAGGTACCATATAAGGATATAAGTAGGTACCATATAAGGATATAAGCAGGTACCATATAAGGATATAAGCAGGTACCATATAAGGATATAAGTAGGTACCATATAAGGATATAAGCAGGTACCATATAAGGATATAAGTAGGTACCATATAAGGATATAAGTAGGTACCATATAAGGATATAAGCAGGTACCATATAAGGATATAAGCAGGTATAAAGAGATATAAGTAGGAATAAAGAGATATAGGCAGGTACAATATGAAGGGATATAGCAGAGCTGTCCAGGTGGTATTCTCCCTGGTCGGGTAGGTCTTTGATGCATCACGAAGTTTCAGCCTACATAAAACCAAGTCTTTGTACAGCCCTGACCGACACATTCTACTCGTCACTTGGGATGTGCTTTGTGTCAACGGCACCAGTTCCCTTGTGAAAAGCCCTCACACTGGATCGCTTAGAACTAAGAGACAATGGAGTCATCTCCGCGTCATTGGCCTTGGGGGTCTCTGTGAGATTGAAGGTCTGGGCTTCGGAATCCCGGCTTCCATGATGATTAGAAGGTGATGAGGCAGAAGGCTGTGGGCAGCAATTTCTATTTTAAAAGACAATAAATGAAATAGTGTTTAACAACCATACAAATACAGAAAGGATTTACACATTGTCCTACTGCGCTCAGAAAGAGCTAACCCAGATGTTTAAATGGCTGACACAGTTGGAGCATTAACTAAGTGAACTATCTCCCCAGAGTATGTTAATAACTGTTCAGAAACAGCAAGGATTGGCTGCAATTTATGCTGCAGAATATTATATTTTCTATAAATCTCACAACAATTTTAAAGTAGTGCTGGTTAGTTCAGTGTTAACCGAGTTTAAAAAAGATTGAATAGGACACTATTAAGATATTTATATGATTTACATTTCTAATCTTCACTTCCTTCTTTTTTTCCAATTGCCTGGAAGGCTGGGGGTTGGAAGTTTAGATACATTTTAATACTTATCATTGAGCAATTATTTAAGAAATCAGGATTCTTACTTGTAAAAGCTACAAAGCAGAATAAGAATTCCTCCTGACACAGCGATGGCGATTATCACAGCAGTTATAGCGCGATTCCTAGCTTCCCGAGCAGAGACTGGCTGGATATCTGTGGAATTCCAGCATCCTGGATATGAGGATTAAAAAACAGTCACTATTAATGTATTTAGGGACATCAATGGTTATGCAATATTTGTTCATGTGTTTATTAATGTATTTACGAAGAAAACGCAAACATGACTTTTTTGAATATAATTAACAACCTTTATGTTATAAAATGTCTTAATTTCTCCAGGTTTTAGCCCATTTTCAGTTGCCGTTTAAGGATAAAGTGATACATGTTGTGAAGAGTTTAATTAAAGGCACTGCAGATTTTATAGGATCTGTCTGAGAATGGGATCAGCTCACATTGCATTTAGAAGAATGGTGAACAAACCTTTACATTAATCACAGGAGCGCACCCTACTGTGCCTTCTATGGCTAGTGAGGTAACTGAAGCCTGTCCATTTCTGGCCACAGGTAGTTACTACACACCGCATGCTTTATTTCAGTAGCAGCTATTGCAGAGACATTGCTAGGTGGTAAAACAGACAGGGGTAGATTTATGGCCCACTTCACCCTGTCTTTGCTTGCTATTCTAAACTCATTCTCTTGTATATTAAACCATTAAAAAATTATATACAAGCTTATTTACTAACGTGAGAATTCAAAGAGAATTTTAAATTTAAAGGGTCACTCCAGACCCCTAAACAACTTTAGCTTGCTGAAAAGCTTTATGTGTGAAGAGTGTGTCCTGTTTTTTTCATTTTGCAAAACGTGCAGATTTTGATAGAAATTGATACTTCTATAAATAAACTTGGTTACATCCCCTTTACTTTCAAGCAGACAACTAGTCCTGTTACTTCCTGGTTCGGTTAGTTCAATGTCAGCTAACCTCAACAGAACGTCTAGGCAGGATTAGAAGGGGTGAGCTTGCAAAGGCTGCAGACAAGAGAACTGCAGGTTTGCAAGTTATGTTTAGATTTAACTCCAATAAAAAAAAAAAATATACATTAATCAATGCATGTTTTCATTTGAGGTATATCTACTAAACAGCAATCTTTATTTATTTTGGGCAGTGGAGTGTCCCTTTAAGGCCAGAGCAGCCAATCAGAATGCACAGCTAACAGAGAATTTCCCAGCCATTTTACCTTTAATGTGAAATTCACCTTGAATTCTCGTTTTGGTGAATAACCGTGATAGTTTGTAATTACAATACCGAGGATAAATAAGAACCTATGTCTGCTGAAGGTAACAAAGGGAGAGAAGTAACTCCTGATAGTAAATATTCAGGAGATTTGGATCTGACAATGAAATAATGTTAAAAATCAGACGTGGTGCTTTCAGGGGTTGAATACTTTCTATGGATCTGGATATTGGCAGATGGCAACCTCTCAGTGATTTCTGGCTGCAGCTGTATTTCTTCTTCTTCTTATCAGTTCTAGATTTTCTGCAGTTTTTTCTGTACATATTTATGGCTTGTTGCCATCGGTGACTAACTAGCCAATAAACACATTACCTCGGAGACTGCCCTCTATTAAGTAACGCTTATTCCCCATTTCATTCCAAAATCTACTCTTCGTTCATACCATCTTTTATAAAATTCATGGATTCCCCACGTGGTCCTTTGCCAAAGTCCAAAATATATCCAGATTCTGGCCATTCCTCGGTCCTGAGTTTCAGACAGGTCTTATTCACTACAATGACAGTGTGGTCTAAACACTTGTACGTAGTGGGGAATGTCGCATTGCTATGGAACTGACAGTAAATAACAGTTTCAGTTCGGATGACGAGGATTTGATTTGCCAGATCGGAGGCTTTGCATGAACCTTCACAGTATCCAACCGCACCTGAATGACAAAATATGGCAGTTAAAATTCCTGGTTTACCAGAGTTTGGTCCACGTTGTTTTTAATTGTTATGAAGAAAATGTTATAACAGAATGTATTAAAGAATGCTTTGAGAAAGTGCCATTGGGTGGGTTTATTTCCACATTGCCCCTGTTAACCTCAGTGGCTGCCGGTATGGTCACTGGCTCTTTAAATGTGCATACTATATGGTTACCAGAGCCAGGAATTAGTGTTAGAACTACCACCGGGGCCCGCACGCTGAAGGGGCCCAATCGGCTGTCCCATGCATTTAGGGCCACCCATTGGACATGTCAGCAGTTTAACAGCATGACCGAGCCCCTGTAATTATGGAATGGCAGTGTTGGGAGGGCTAACACCAAGCCGCACGGGAGGTAGAGGGAGGATAAGGCACAGAGGAGATGGGAACGGATTGGGAGGGCCAGTGCCCAACTCCCAACAGCCTTAGCTAAAAGAAGGCATCCTCCTGCACCAAAAAGATAGGAAACAAGAGCGTGGCTGATAATGTGTATCAGTCTGTGTGTCTGTGTGTCTGTATGTCTGTACAGATTAAGTATGGCTGTGTATCTTTATCGGTGTTTGTTTCTGTATGTGCACATATGCAGGAGCAGCACACATTTTAAATCTTATAAGGCTACTTAAAATCAGCTATCTCAAACAAATATGGGGATTCGGTTCCATCATATGGCCATATTGTGTTAAGGCCCAACCACTACTTCACAGTACCCCAATATCGGTGGTTCCTACACTAATTACGTCACAGTACCCCAATATTGGTGGTTCCTACACTAATTACGTCACAGTACCCCAATATTGGTGGTTCCTACACTAATTACGTCACAGTACCCCAATATCGGTGGTTCCTACACTAATTACGTCATAGTACCCCAATATCGGTGGTTCCTACACTAATTACGTCATAGTACCCCAATATCGGTGGTTCCTACACTAATTACGTCATAGTACCCCAATATCGGTGGTTCCTACACTAATTACATCACAGTACCCCAATATTGGTGGGTCCTACACTAATTACATCACAGTACCCCAATATCGGTGGTTCCTACACTAATTACGTCACAGTACCCCAATATATCCCTTCTGATGAGCCAGGTTGGATGAAACGCGCGCGTCAGGGGGATCTTAGCGTGATGTCTTCATGATTTAGTAACCAGCACTTAAAACTTGCAACCGAGCCACTGAATTGATTAGCTTACTTCTTTATCATTTTATTATTTAATTCTATTTTTTGCCACCACCTTAGCGGCACTAGCCTAGGGGGACTAGCGGCAGGTGCCCTTGAAGGCACAGGGGGATTATAGTGTCAGGAGTTTTTAGCATAGATATTTTACTATGCAGCGGTCATTACCCTGATAAGGTTTTCGTATTTAGTTCATCTGTAAGAGCAGCACTATTAGAAACTCTTAGAACTTTGCATTTAGTGATCCTAACTATAGGATAGACTAATACTTATCCCCCTTCCGCATTAATCTATAGACCAACCAGTTTCACCAAGTATAACTCTGGTCTGGCGTTCCCCAACAGTGATTGGAGCTGTAGTAAGAGATATATTGCTTCCAATGGTGGAGCACGTTGTATGCTGAATCTAATGAACATTAAGGAGAACACTAAGAGATATATAAACTTAGTGACTAATAGATCATTTAGCTCGTTTTACATCCAGCAGCTCATTTTCATATCGATTTATTTTACTGTTAGGACGCTACACTTGCCAATCTACCTGTGCAGTCCTTATCAGTCCTGTTAATTGTTAGTTAGACTAGATAGTCTTGACAGTTCATTTATTTTTGTAAGTGGTTGCACATTATTAGAGACCATATCCTAGCTTATAATTGTGATTTTTGTTAGCGGTTGTTGCATACAATTATAGAATATACAATAGCTTACATTGGTAATTTTTATAGGGTGTAGAATTTTAATACCCATTATATGTCAATCGTTTGTACACAGGCATATTCACCACACATTATCTTTGTCATAAGGTTTTTGTTGAATAAAATTTATTTATTTTTTGCCTTGAGGCATTTTATTAATCCAGTACTATGTCTGGCAGTGATCAGTCCGCTATTTCTGAGATTTAACAATAAGTCATGCATCTTTGACTTTAATTTCAGACTGTGTAGGTACACCACCCTTCTTTCTGATATTTCCTACTTGGGGTTACCGCCCGTTTCTTTAGTGTACCTAATTTTTGGCTCTATCTTTGTTTTTCTTCTGGCAATCCTACACTAATAACGTCACAGTACCCCAATATCAGTGGGTCCTACACTAATAACGTCACAGTACCCCAATATTAGGGGGACCTGCACTAATAACGTCACAGTACCCCAATATCAGTGGGTCCTACACTAATAACATCACAGTACCCCAATATCCGTGGGTCCTGCACTAATAACGTCACAGTACCCCAATATCAGGGGGACCTGCACTAATAACGTCACAGTACCCCAATATCGGTGGGTCCTACACTAATTTCAACGTGGGAGACAAATTATCCCACATTTGTGCCATGGCGTGGCATGAAAAGTGAGACTGCATGTGGCATGATTTATACACCAAAACTGCTTTGTTAAGCTAAAGTTGTTTTGATGTTTAAAGTGTCCCTTTAAGGTGAATTACTTTATAAGACACAGAAAATAATGGCAATTACATAAGAGATTACAGAGAGAACCATTTGTCAGTATAGAGGCCGATTGTTAGCTTGTGTCAAATAACAGATTTGTCTGTCTGTCAAATAAAAAGTGCTTTCTCTCTGCATAGGGGACGTCACATGATCACATCGTAACAAAGGGAAAGTAGCTGTCTCTTGTTGCTGTTTAAGGGCAGTACCAGTCAATAGCAGGAATGATTAAATTTTTTGAATGGTATCTGCACAATGTAGATATGGAAATATGAATGGATTTAGTTGGTTGTATTTAACTTGCAGTTGGAGCTAACCAGAGATATGTATTGTACATCACGTAAGCGTAAGGTGTTAGGTGTTCAATGAGGTCAGGGGAGCTTCAGGGAGGAAATTAACGTGGAGAGTGGCATTTCCTGTCCATTTGTCCCACATTTTAACAAAAGTTGGAAAACTAGAGTTAAAGAACGTTTTTAGTGGTTTACAGGAAAGCAAGCTTTTCTTACACATTACCAGGGATGTTTTAGTCGTGGGGCAAACAAGGCATTTGCCTTGGGCGGCATTTTCCAGGGGGCGGCAAAAAAAGCCGCCCCTAAATGCTCAAGGCAAATGACAAGCCAGGCGGGCCGGCGGCACTGGCGAGGTTCCCCCGAGCTCTCTGCTCAACTCCCTCGCGTGCCGCAGAGTGATGCTGGGAGTCGGAGTATGACGTCATAATCCTGCTCCAGGTGACCGGCATCACTCTGCGGCGCGCGAGGGAGTTGAGCAGAGAGCTCGGGGGAAAGTGCTCCCTCGCCAGTGCCACCCGCCCGGCAGCCCAGCAGCCCAGCAGCCCCAGGGCAGCACAAAACCAGGATACACCACTGTATGTTACAAACTCCTAGAAACACAGATAGTCATATGGATGCGCATGTGTTAAATGCAGTGATACAACGTGTACTTACTGGGATAATTAGAAATGCAAAGCAGGAATAACAAGACTTTATACTCATGGAATTTCACCTTCAGACCTGTGAATATAATACAGTAAATATTAAACCACGGATATGGATCAGTGTCTTAATAACGGTTTGGTTGATAGAGAATTGAAATTAGTCAATTGATCGATAGGTTGCTGCATCTACCGGTGTTGGAGCACGTGTTGTTCCATGTTAGACAGCAATCAGTAAGTGGGACAGTGCTGTGCCATGCTGTGTGGGGCAGCAGTGCTGTGTGGGACAGTGCTGTGCCATGCTGTGTGGGGCAGTGCTGTGCAATGCAGTGTGGGGCCGAGCTGTGCTATGCTGTGTGGGGCAGAGCTGTGCTATGCTGTGTGGGGCAGTGCTGTGCAATGCTGTGTGGGGCAGAGCTGTGCAATGCTGTGTGGGGCAGAGCTGTGCAATGCTGTGTGGGACAGTGCTGTGCAATGCTGTGTGGGACAGTGCTGTGCAATGCTATGTGGGACAGTGCTGTGCAATGCAGTGTGGGGCAGTGCTGTGCAATGCTGTGTGGGGCAGAGCTGTGCAATGCTGTGTGGGGTAGAGCTGTGCAATGCTGTGTGGGGCAGAGCGGGGCAGTGCTGTGCAATGCAGTGCGGGACAGTGCTGTATGGGGCAGTGCTGTGCAATGCAGTGCGGGGCAGTGCTGTGTGGGGCAGTGCTGTGCAATGCTGCGTGGGGCAGTGTGGGGCAGTGCTGTGCAATGCTATGTGGGACAGTGCTATGCAATGCTATGTGGGACAGTGCTGTGCAATGCTGTGTAGGGCAGTGCTGTGCAATGCTGTGTGGGGCAGTGCGGGACAGTGCTGTATGGGGCAGTGCTGTGCAATGCAGTGCGGGGCAGTGCTGTGCAATGCTATGTGTGACAGTGCTGTGCAGTGCTGTGTAGGGCAGTGCTGTGCAATGCTGTGTGGGGCAGTGCAGGGCAGTGCTGTATGGGGCAGTGTGGGGCAGTGCTGTATGGGGCAGTGCTGTGCAATGCAGTGCAGGACAATGCTGTGTGGGGCAGTGCTGTGCAATGCTGTGTGGGGCAGTGCTGTGCAATGCTGTGTGGGGCAGTGCTGTGCAATGCTGTGTGGGGCAGTGCTGTGCAATGCTGTGTGGGGCAGTGCTGTGCAATGCTGTGTAGGGCAGTGCGGGGCAGTTCTGTGCAATGCTGTGTGGGGAAGTGCTCTGTGGGGAAGTGCTCTGTGGGGCATTGCTGTGGGGCAACCAGCGCTAAGTTACCCCATAGATCAGATGTAACACATTTAGATATATCTACCTGCGAGCACTTACATCTGATTTTTAATTTGTGTTACGTCAATTTTCACCTTTGTAATGAGATTATATTCTAAGAGTGCTCAGTGTTAAGTGTATTCATTTTTTTTAACCCCAACTCCGCACCCCCACACAAACAGCAGCCCGTTGTCTTTAAACAAACATACACGGAAGATTTTGTTATATATTATATAAATGTCAGTAATGCTCTGTTTTTAGTTTAAATTTGGGGGGTTTATGGTATCTGGAAAAGATATAACAATTTGGCCTTCTTACATTTGTCATTAAATAATTCCTGCATCTATAACGTATGATCTACAGAATCATTGCTTTCCCAGTAACAGCCCAAAAAGCTTCTACTCCAACCAGAATACAATATATCACTGTAGCACTAAAGCTCTCAATCCTTTATTAGCACAATGTAAAATATTAATATAACAACATGCAGTGAAAAAAGTTAGAATCCACGCACTAACAGCATTTGAATTTCTCTTAACTGTATCAGATCATGTATAGCCTCTACAGCACTGAACACATGCAGGGCTATTTACTAAAATGAGAATTGTTAGGAATTGAAATGGAATTACTCATTTAAGGCCAAAGAAGCTGAGCTGGAAGTGTAACCTCAGCCTGATGAAGAACAGAAGTAGAAAATTAGTTAATTGCCGTGGACCTCTATCAATTTATCAATCTCTGGTTTTATCTGTGACCCAACACCGCCTCAATGAATGAGACTCCCATATACGAACACACACACACAAACACACTCACACAAGCACACACGCTCACACAAGCACACACGCTCACACAAGCACACACGCTCACACACACACACACACACAAGCACACACGTTCACACGCTCACACTTTGTAGGTTCAAAGAGACTGCCAATTTTATGGTGTAGCTCAACTCAATATATAGAATGATCATTATACACGCCCCTTAATGAATCATTCAATAGGGTACCAACACATACATTCTTGTAGCTTAAAGGAAATGGGGGGTGAGGGGAGAATACTTGGTAAAGCCTCGTTATTGGTAGAGACAGGAAACTGAGGATGTACAGCCAACGCCCTCTATACATTAACCAAATTTAGCTTGTAAGTCTAGGGTTTATTCTCTAAATGTCGCTACGCACAAAACCGATACAAGTCAGATAACTGACTGGGAATATTTTCCAAGTTGCCTATTTTATCCTTACATATAAAATTTCCTTGGAATTCCTGATTTTCCAAGTTGCCTATTGTATCCTTACATATAAAATTTCCTTGGAATTCCTGACAATTCTCACTTTATGATATGATACAAGTCCAAAGTAGCTGATGCACTTTCTCCCATAGTTTTCTATGAGAACGACTGTACAGCAGGACCCCACAAAATCATTCAGTTTATTCTCAGAATGAACTTACCCAGATTGTTCAATATGTTTGGAGCCTGTGACAATGAGTAGAGTAGAATCTGGAGAACCAGATATATGATGTTCCTAACAAGGCTTAGGATACTAGAAAAGACCTGTGGGATCTGGCAGATAAACGTAACAATCGCATCGACGTGGACTTTCACGTTTCTCATAGTATTTTCCATAGCATGCTCAAGATTTTCTTGCATGTTTTGATTTTCTGCCCTACATTTTAAATCCCCATTTTCTTTCAATGTATCTTGGTCCAGCTCCTCTTTTAAACTATTTTCCATTGCGGATTGAGAGTCCAGCTTGTTTCTTGCCTTCTCTTGAATGGATTGTTTTTCTAGCTTTGAAATTGAAGACCCAATTTCTGATTCCTCTGGTATGGGTCGTTTTTCCAGGGTTGAACTTGAAGACCCAGTTTCTGATTCCTCTAGAGTTGGTCCTTTTTCCTGGGTTGAGCTCAAAGACCCAGTTTCTGATCCATCTGGGGCTGGTCCTTTTTCCAGGGTTGAACTTGAAGACACCGTTTCTGATTCCTCTGGAGTAGGTTGTTTTTCCATCAGGGAAATTGAAGGCTCAGTTCTGGATTCCTCTGGGGTGGGTAGTGTACCCATGGCTGACCTATTAGGTGAGGTCTCCGCGATGCTAAGGGGAACATCACTGTAGAAGACAAGATGTATATATTTGTGTTATTAAATATTTCAATCTCGTGCTGGGTTTTACAGAGACATTATACAGTATATTGATTAAATCAAATGACAAAGTAGTTACATGCATTGAGTAAAAGTGTTGGTGTACTAGCCTTGATGCTTTGAAATAAAGTTCTGAAATATACACTTACTCAAAGAGTTGCAGCAGAGCCATTATTTTGTTGCTGTCACCAACAGGCAAAGAAGTCAGAGATTGTTAGAAGGAATTCTTAGCAGGTCTTTACTCCGTCTCCTATGACTCAGATAACTGCACTATTTCTCGCTGGAAGGTGTGACCCTCAAATTTTTCCTGCGGCTGAAAAGCACAAAGGGTTTTACATTACAACATGAAGTTACCTCCAATCTCAGCAAGGCACCAATATTACTGGCAATTTCTTATCCCTCCAAGCAGTTACTCATTAAATTATTATTATATCATTCTATTAAGGGCATCAGACTTACAGTAAGAGCTAAACAGTGGATAAATATAATGTGGTTTTCATTTAACTACAACCTTCTCTGAAACCAAATGATGCACAAGGCGAGTGCTTGGGTACGGTTTAGATATGTAAAAAACTAAAATGAAAAATTCCTCCAAACATTTCGTATGTGACTGTTTCCCTCGGGATTATAAATACACCTTGGATCAGACAATGTTTGAAATACAGACTGAGGAACAGCGCACACACAAATAATTAATAGAGTTTTATATTTTACAAAGGCTACTGAAATTCAGCAATCCCAGAAAACATATATGAGATTCAGTCCCACCACACGGCAATATTGTGCTCCACCCACCACCTTAATCCCCATATTTTGTTTGCCAAGATGCGTGATTTTAAGTAACCTCATAAAATTGTATTTTTGTATTTGTGTGTGCCATTCCTTAGTTAATATTTTGTTCTTTACAGCAGAGCCACAGCTTAGAAACGCCTGTTGTTTACAAGGTTTAGGTAAAATTGTGTCAGAGCAAGGAGGCCTGAATACGGTTAAATGTGTAGTGAGGAGTCCTAGGTTCTCGGGAGTGCAGAAATATGGGTCATATAGGAAGGAATTGCACGGGCTTAACAAGGCAGAGAGGAATAGTCAGTCATAGTATGATAGGATTGTAGTAGACCTTTGTAAAGCAGATTGTTGTAGACTCAATTGCCAAAATTGTGTCATAGTGGATTGCCCAGAGAGAGCCGTATGTAATGTATGTAAGGAAGGCCTAATGAGGGCTGTGTGTAGAGATATTGCAGCAGAAGGCCAAAAGTACTGAATATAAGTTTTATGTCATATGTAATAGCCCAAATGAAGGTCCAAAATTGTGTCGTAGTAGATTGCCCAAGGAGGGCCGTATGTAACGTATGAAGTGAAGGCCTAGTTGGGGCCACATATCGAGGTATTGCAGTGAAAGGCAGATAGTGCCAAATGTAAGTCTTGAGCTGCCGGGTATATAGTAGGCTGTATGAGATCTATGGATTATGGCATGAACAAATGTAGGTTGATCGTACCAAGGTTGTAGGAGTTGGGAAACGGACTGTGAGTTGCGTATGGACAGTAGTGATGTTCTGGTTTTCGATCTGTTAAATATATATTACAAATTATACATATTTTATCTATTTTACACTGATTGGTTGACTTAAACGTAGTATAATATGGCAATATACAACCCTTGTGCGGCAGGAAGGACAAATTACATTGTAGTGATATCCCACCAACGGGCGTATGAAAAGAATGTAGTGAAGACCTAACAACGCCATTGTGTCCAGGTAAAGGAGTGAAGGCTTAGAGAGCTCATTTCAATTCATGAGTAGTGAAGTGACCACGTTAGGGCAAAGGATGTGGACTTATTAATGGCTGTTGACCTGTTGAGCAATTGTAATTCACACACAGTGAAGCAAAATGGTGGACCTGCTCCATATCATAGCATGTATATAACCAACCTGTGAGAGCTCTGAATGGTAGGACTATTAATTAGAAATAATGATGAGGCATTTGAGTAACATGATACCACTGATCACAACACATGTATATGTCCTAAAATGGTGGTCGTGGCAGGTTGTCCAATGAGAGCCGTATGAAGCATATGTTGTGGAAGGCCAAGTAAAGGGCTAATATAAATGTATACAATGTCCTGTTTGTCTCATGGGGACTTCATAATTTCACTTTACATGAAGAATGGCCACGATATCTATTACTGAGCATTATATATAGAGCCGAGGGTGGGCTCTAAAGTCTCTAAGTTACTTGCACACTTCATTGGAGCCGTTGTCTATCCACGGTATTTAGAGTGTGCACATATATTTCTAAAACGTCCTTTTTTTTTTGTTTTGTATGAAAGGTTGTACCTTAAAAAAAAAAAAAATTAAAATGTGCTTGTATTGTTAGCTTTTAAATTGGATTTATTTAATGTTGAAAATATTTTAAAAGACCAGTTGCACTTTAGCATGATATTGGTGACACCCAAGTGGCGGACTTGGTTACTGGGATGTCTTGATTTGAAGTGTGACAATAACATACTTAGATGAGGGCCGTGCATATGGCTGTATAATCATAGAACAGACAAAAATATGTAAATAGTGATAGACTGTGAAATAATACAGAATATTAACAGGCAGTTCTGTAAATGCTAACCACATGTATAGGCCCAAGTTTGAGCCTGACATAAATTTAAACCATCAGTAGCAACACTGAGCCATATAAATATTAAACAATGTAGGCCCAATGAGCTGACAATTATAACCAAGGCCATGTGGGCCGACAATAATAAGCTGCAAATATAAAAAAAAAATAGAATATGGCTTATGATAAATGAAAATGCAGGGTGACTAACTGAATAGCATATGATAAAATACGATATGCCCGAATGTAAGCAATACATGATCTGTACACCAAAACTACTTCATTAAGTTAAATTTGGTGACCATAGTGTCTACATGTTATAATAAGGCTGACTCCTATTACACATACACAGCCTCTACTGCCCATCAATATAATCCTACAACCACATTAACATATATTATCACATCCTGAATCTCAAAATGTATCGAATTGTGGATTGCCATGGATACACTATGATTAAAGAGGAAGACTGGTTGAAAGTGGTCAGGATAGGCTACGTTCAGGCCTCCATGTATCTCTGGAGTACCATAACTGGACACAGGGCCGGTGCATGACAAGCAGATTTAGATTTTACAAATTTTGTTCTGAATACCAGTCATTATTATTTTATTTTATTATTTGGGGCATTTATAAAGCGCCAACATAACCAACTTCCATATTCCAGATTTTTGCCAACTACATTTCCCATGATGCTTGTAAGGTCTATAAATAGCCAAGCATCATGGGAAATGAGGAACACACATATCTGGGGTACCAAGATTATCTGCCATGCTATATACGGCATGGTACACTCTGTAATACCACGTAAACACAGCAATGCAAGCTTATAATGCACCGTTATTCTGGGTTTAATGCAGAAAGGTTTCGAACATTTACCAGATCGTGAATTAAATGTAAACAAATAATAGCCTCTCTAAGGACCAACAACAATGTCTTAATGAATCTATTAAGGTCATTAAAGAGGTCAAACGTACGGGGTGGATTAGATGGAGCAAAACTCAAACCCCATTAAGTAATGTTATGACGGGCTTGAAGGGGAAAGGATGAAAGATTAATATATCCGTTAGGGTAGTTAATACCCTCTCTGAGGAAGACGTTTCTCCAATTTTACATCGGCAACAGACACCTAAGCAATTCTCTTATTTGGAACTTTTAACCCAGAGCCTCCGGACTCCCCAGGGGGAGTGAATTCTATTTACTCTCTGGATAGAAGTGGTGGCTGTAGGTAATTGCTTGATATATATGAGCTATCTGCTCACTAACATCCTAACCTAAGGAAATACTAATATGCAAAAAGAAGTCCTGCACTCAAACTCCCATTAATCCTGGGCGGCAGCAATGACTGTAGTATCCTAACCTAAGTACCATCCTGTCTGGGGTCAATGCTAATCCTGTGCTGCTGAATATTTCAATCCTGCTGCGATTTAACAATCATTAAACCGAGCCCCTACCGAGGAGAGGAAGGAATGAATAATGCATCTGGAGATTTTACAGACAAGCTTTCTAGCCATGCGGTTTTAACTACCTATCAAAGACTGGTAATTGGAATCATCCAGATATACCACTAACTACATTTATCCAATTTTAATACATTGTATTTGCTGCTGAATGGGATATTTTGGTGCCAGCTGGCCAATCAATACCTAGGTGTTTAGCAAGTTTTTTCATTCTTAAATTTGTATACAGAACCATATTTAATTATTTAAAGGTGTATTACTTAAAAAACATGTTTTTAATATTGGCAATAAATATATTTAGGATTTATATTAAAGTTAGAGTGACCATACATTTTTTTCTTTTTAGGGTGCTCCATAGGAACGGTGCAGCTTTAGAGAAGTCTTGAAGGCGAGCATCAGAGGTGGGAGTACGGACAGAGGATAGACGTAGGTCTTCAGCAGAGGGTAGGGGCCTAGATGGGAGATACTTGTGTAATAGTAAGGATAGGTAGGTCGTAGTAGCATTATGTAGAGATTTGGAAGTAAGTATCAGGACCTTAAATTGAGTCCTATATCTTACGGGAAGTCACTGTAGGGACTGACAGAGGGAGAAGGCATGGGAGGTGCGAGCGGACAGGAAGATGAGCCTCGTCGCCACTGCATTCATTATAGACTGAAATGGGACAAGTTGAGAACATGAAAGGCCACTGGGAAGTGGATTACAGTAGTTGAGGCGAGAGAGGACAGTGGCATGGACTTGAGGCTGATGGGAGTGATTGTGATGGAGGCTGATAGGAGTGAGCATGCAGCAGCTCACTCTAGCCTCTCCCCTGACTCCATGCTGCTTTCTGTGGTGGTGGTGCCTCCTCCTCCCTCCATTCCTTCCAGCTGGCCGATATCACAGGGGCCCAGTCAGGCTCTTAAAGGGCAGTGGCCCCTGACTGGGCCCCTGTTCAGAAATAATAATCATGGGGGCGCAAATAATATGCAATATCAGTGAAATCACACACACAATTTGACATACATTGTGTGATTTCTGGGTGACAGGGAGCCGCATTCAAATTTCGGGGTTCTCCTGGAACCTCTGGACAGTAGGAATGTCTGCAGGATACATGATATAATATGAGGATACTGGAATCACATTGTGATTTAATAACGTATAAGAGGTTTATGCTATTTAAAGTATGATTAAGTCGGCTTGGCTGCGGGTGAGGTATGTTACACGTTTCCATAGACCTCCATATGATTTATATACCAGGCCCCCCACCCCCAGCAATTACCCCCAAAAGTGACAACACTCCCAAAATGCCTGGCAAAGGATTACAGAGAAGGAAATGTGCTAACAGGGTGAACGTAGTGTCCTTAGCTGGGGGATTCGGGTTTTAGACCTAACTCTTGTTTGGCATAAATGCTGCATTTACAATAAATGGCTACTGATAAGGAAACTCACAAATGGTATTATTATAGTACGTGAGTAGGCATTCTGCTTGGGGTCATTACAACAGAATTAGGGGTTAGTGATAGGGAGATCGTAGGTGTCCACATTCCCAGATTTACCTCAATCCTGGAACTGGGATAGAGGAATGAAAACAGCATGAAATGCCGGTTTGGATAACTTTGCAAATAGAACTATTTATGCCTAAAATGTGAAATATCCTGGTCGCTACATTAGGGGGGGCGTGGGTGGGAGGTAATGGTTTAGTTTGTATTGCTATAATTTGCATGTATTTGGTAACAATGTGGCCTGCACAATGGAACTTGCAACTTGGCGCTGTGTAAAGTGACACTAAATCATGTCAGCCATTACTGGCGCAGGTTACCATCGCTCTACGTCGTCCTGTTGTATAAACATGAATTGTGCTCCCAGCGCATTTATTCTGTTTACCCTGCCAATACCTGTAACATTATTCCCACATGAAGGTAATTTACACACAATGGACTGTTCAATCGTTAAACATGCAGTATTAATATCCAGTCATAACAAACAGACTAAATACACAGCATTCAGATCAGCGATTCTAATCCTCTCATTCAAGTAATTTGTCATCATCTCATTTAATAATAAACTGATTTAAGAGGGTTACATTAAAGCAATTTGCTGCAATCTTATTACTGCCTCCTACAGTACAAGATTTAATTACAGACTCACTGAGAGACCTTGTTAAAGTGGCTGTCAGTTAATGTAGGATGACTAGCCGTAGGGATTACATTACACCTGGTGCTAGAATACAGGTAAACACCTCTCCTGCTAAGAGTGCGGACGTTATAAAACCTGTATAACATTGACGCAGACAGCAAGATTCAGAAATAAAAAATGGGAGGCGACTACGGATGGCCGGATTAATCTCCTAGGATGGCACTAGTTATAACTCACACACAAACAATCTCTTGGTAAGAATGTAACTCCCTCCTTACTGTCCCCATGTTCCTTGGTCCAATTATCACTTACTCCGAAAACAAACTTCTAAATGTACATTAACCCCTTAATGACCAAGATATGGTCATTAAATTTGGCAATCGCTTTGAATGTTTTCATTTTAGTAAATAATCCGGTAGACTAAACGTTGCAATTCAATCCTCAACAACCCGAGGTTCGGAAAATAGACGCCAAATGTCAAACTGGTCTCCAAATAGTTTATTTCCCCATTTTTATAACTTCCGAATTCTGTGATCAGTCTCAATGGGTGATTATAGCCGCACTCTCTCTTATTGAGCTAGTTTTATCATTTTTTAGCACCATTTCCACTCTTCATCTTGGTGTGATTACAGACAAATTGGAGATCCTAGATTTTATCTTCAATGTTGTCATTCAGATTTGAATTTGCGGGTTAGTGAATAATCCCCTACCGGTTCTAAAGAGAGCGACATCATTCACTAAACTCTGAATTGCAGCAAAATTAAATCAGAATGGCCACATTCTGGCAAACTAGCTGATCTAGAACCCTCCCAACTCCACAATAGGCACAGCTTGTCCCCTTTAGTCTGCATTTTGCCATTAAGATTTAGCTCAGAGTTTAGTGAATAAAGCCCAGGGATTTTTCCCTGTGTAAATGGCACACGTTGAGACATCTCACCCTGAGCTAGTTTAGACCTCATGGAATCAATTTACGAAACAGGGAGTTAAAAAAAGTTACTCACTAGTTCATGTAAATAAACCTCTACGTAATTTAGAAAGTTGACAAACATTTTATACAGATTACTCACCCCTTACTTTCTGTGAATGAGAGGGAAAGTTCAGTCTGACTTGTCCGTGAACATTTAGCGATGTGTTAAATCCTTAAAAACATCCTATTTAAAAAAACAAAACAATAGCTTCTGGTTTTATCTATCGCCCATTTCCTTACTGTTGAGTGACACCTCTTTAAAGGTGCGGCATTCATTTAAAGTGAAACTGTTATTAATATGAAGAGAAGAGAGAGAAATCCTTCATTAGTGAAAGTCTGGTTTATCTCATAGTTTTAAGGTGTGTAGGATATGATTAGTTTAACGCTTTTATGTGGCTGTGGTCTCGAATGAAACAGCTACAAAGCTCACTCCTTCAGTATTTGTTTAAAATACAGAGTAAGGAAACGTAAACACAATAGCACATTTTACAAGGGTACTTAAAATCGCCTATCCCAGTAAACAAATACGTTATCCCACAGTAACCCAATAGCGTGGGGTCCTACACTAATTCCAACATGGGAGACAAATTAAATAGTGCCAGTATGTATTTCTTAAATAGCTTTTTTTGATCACATTAACCCCTTAAGGACACATGACGGAAAAAGTCCATCATGATTCCCTTTTATTCCAGAAGAATTGTCCTTAAGGGGTTAAAGGTAAACTAAAGTGCTAGGAAAACACTATAGAGCCCTCTGCCCCACGTTTCCCCAGTCGATGAAGGGTTAAAACCCTTTTTGTCATTTACTTGATTCCAGCACTGATGTCAGGCTCCACCTCCGCACCACATCAGCAGGAGGGGCACCTAATGTGCATGCGCGCTGAGTCAGGTGATTTTAAGTAGCCGTGTAATATGTCATACTGTAATTTTGTGAATGTGTTGTTCATTAGTCTGGATTTTGTATAGATTTTGGTCTTTACGGCAGCACCACCACTGAGAAACGGATGATCGGAGTGTGACCCCAATTCCTTCTTTTTACTTACCTTCAATATTTGTTGCAGGCTCATTATTGTCCCCAAACATAGAAAAAGATTGATAGATAAACCCATGCACAGAAAGTATTCCGAGTAAGGGTTGGTCAGTGAGGCTGGTACCAACTCCACCCACAGCATAACCCGTAAAATTACATATGAATCAAAAGTAAGGGAAATCCCTAATATGGCATTTGAACAAAAATTAGGTCACTGATGGGAATATACTAGACCAGGGGTAGGCAACCTTTTAGCAGCACTGTGCCGAAATATGATTGTGATGTCCCGTAGCGTGTCGATCCTATTTCTTTAAATTGAGGTGTGCATGTTGCCATATTCTGCTTGTGTTATTTTTACTGTAATTGCTTTGTATCATTGTATTTGTGTGTATATGAGCTATTATATTGTATATGTTCATTAATAGTTTGTGGTATCGTGTATAATACCTGTGAATTTGGGCTGTGTATGGGGGCTGCTTGTGGAATTGTGTGTGGATGGAAAGGTCACATGTCACATTGTGTGTTTG
>OW240921.1:3730580-3754922 GCA_933207985.1 Pelobates cultripes | reverse complement strand
AGACTGTTGCTTCTGCATGATGTACGTTAAAGACTCATGATGCTAGTTTTCCTTTGTTTCATAGTACCTGTATTCCGTGTATTTTATAAAAGCTGTTTTGTAAAGAGATCTATTGCTGAACAATAAACTGAAAAATAAAATACAAAATATTTATCTGATTAGCTAAAGTCATATACGAACGACACTCGTAAATTATACACTAACACACATAATTCTAACATTCTTACACACGGCTCATTAGACACTCAAACAGATAATTATCCACACTCGCTTGCACACACCGTATTAACTACACATTCACACACGGAATGAGCCATAACTAACCACTTCACATGACTAATTAGCCATGCCCGATTCCCTAATACACACAGAATGCTGCTGCAATGAATTGGACGCAGCGAGATGCTGCGATTGCTCTGTGCCAATCTGCAGCAGCAAGTTAGTTTGAGCTGCCATTGATCATATAACAGTAGCGTTTGCTCCAACATTTGGCTCAGCCAGATAAACAGGGAAATATAAAAAAAAATATTAAATGAAATGTAAACATTTTCTTTAAAAAAAGCGAAGATTCTGATCACAATTTTTTTTTTTTAAATTGTTTAATTTTGTAGTGCAGGGAAATACACACTGTTGAATAAATGACAGAACATGAGAAAAAACAATATTAGTCCCATTTAAAGTGCTATATAATATGTCATAGATGCTGCACTGTTTTATATTAAGAAACAATTAAAGAGCTTGCCTGAATATGAGACAAAGATCAAGAAAAACATCAGGCAGGTACTGATGGTATTGGGCACTTCCAGTCGCATGCTGCTCCAATCTACCAACTTAGCAGGGCCGGTGCACTGATTTTGCCGCCCCCCGCCATGTGACATCACAATGCCCCACCCATATGATTTGCCATGTTAACTAATGCCAGTGCTGCAGTGCCACCGTGTTTACATTAAAAGGCCTGCAGGGACCGGCTATAGACACCAGAACCACTATATTAAGCTGCAGTGGTTCTGGGGACTATAGTGTTTCTTTAATGTGAGGTAAATTAGAGATTAGTGCCACGAATAATATACTAGATTGCCTACTTACAACCAGATGAGGATGATGATGGGCTCTAGCTGCAGTCTGGCTCCACTGGTCTGGTGTAGAACAGGCTCTCTGGAGGCGGTTTGTAACTGAGGTCACAAAAATCAATATTCTGGGAGAATGGGAAGCAGCTCCATTTTTTGGGGGTCCTTTACACAGCTCAAGGTCTGGGTCCCAGGATCCACCTTCATGTTCCACCAATGAGTTTGTTCACAGGGGGTGGAGTGTGTAGGGGATGTCCTGATATGTGTGTAAGGAATGCATTGTGTGAAATTGTGTTTGTATGTGTAAGGGCTGCAAGGTGTGTTTCTGTGTATGTATGGGATGCAGTGTGTGTCTGTAAGGGGTGCATTGAGTGTGTGTAATGAATGCATTGTGTGTTTCTGTGTGTGTAAGGGATGCATTGTGTGTAAGGGTTGCATTGCTTGTGTGTCTGTGTGTGTAATGCATTGTGTGTGATTGTGTGTGTGTGTGTGTGATGGATGTCAATCTCCCGTCAATTTCCTTCTCCCCTCTCCCCCAATTTCCTTCTCTCCCCTCCAAATTTCCTTGTCCCCAGTCCCTCCTCTCCCAATTTCCTTCTCCCTCCCCAATTTATTTCTCCCCCTCCCTACCTCTGTTGTAGCGTTGAGCTCTGTATGGTCCGCAGGTACAGGAAGCTTTTATTTCCTGTACTCGGCCGGACTAACAGGAAGTGCACACTCAGTGTTAGTCCGGCCGAGTACAGGAGACAGATGCTCCCTGTACCCGCGGACCATACAGAGCTCGGCCCCGCTACAGTGAGGGAGTGACAGGAGGGAGCGCTGAGCACTGAGCGCTTCCCTCCTGTCAGCCCCTCTCCTCATGCTGAGCCCGGCCGGTGCGCCCTCATGGACGCACCATCTCGGGCAAAGCTGCAGCCACCTGAGGCTCTCTACAGAGCACTCGGGCGGCTGCAGCATGAGGGGAGCCGGTGCTCCTGGCGGCGCCCCTTCCCAAGGGGCGCCCTAGGCGGCTGCCTAGTCTGCCTATCAGGTAGCTCCGGGCCTGCATCTTAGGCTGAGAGTAATATGCAGCATAGGGAACTAGCTGTAGAGTCCTGGTAATACCTCTTAGTGGAGCTCACATCATGTGTATCAACGAAAGTGGCATCCGCCATTTTAGATTGTCACAGTTACTTCGTTATGAATCCGTGGGAGTGGTAGGTAAATTGACACTTATAGAGTCTATGGACCCAGTGGGGACCGGGATAATCCACACCGGTCCAAAGGCGGGGGTATACGGGGCTGACGCTGGTCGAGGTTCAGAGGTGCGCCTCTTGCCGAGAGACTGTCTGCTTCTCCTAGCAGTCCACGTTTCCAACTCGGTAGGCCTCAAACCCAGACGTGGGTAAGGGCAAGAAAGTCACCCCTAATCAGGGCCAAAGGGTGGTGCTGGGCTTCACAAACTTGATTTGCAGTTCAGGATCAGTGTCAGCATTAAAGGGACACTATAGTCACCTGAACAACTTCAGCTTAATGAGGTTGTTCAGGTGAGAACTATAGCTCCCTGCAGCCTTTCTCATGTAAACACTGTATTTTCTGAGAAAATACAGTGTTTACATTGAAAGTTAGGAACACCTCCAGTTGCAGTCACTCAGAATGCCACCAGAGGGACTTTGGAGTTGATAAAACTCCTCAATCCACTCAGATCTGCTGTCAGCAGAGCACAGGGCAGCACTGTGCACAGCATCCTGTGATTCAGTACTCCTCCCTCTGCATGCAGACACTGAACTTTCCTCATAGAGATTCATTGATGGGGGCGTGTCATGGCCACCATCTTAGATGGCCACGTTATAGAGAGGCTCCTGGATAAGGGGGACAACTTTGTACCAAAAGTGCCAATTTTAATTTGAATGGAACAATTTTGAGTGAAGATACAAGAAGCAATATCAGCACTGATCATGCAGAAACAAAAGAAAAATGAAAAATCCGTTCCTGGGACGAAGAAAATGGAAGCAGGAGCGGCTGGGGTGAGTAAGGGTTCCCAGGCTCGCTCCCCTGCTTCCAAACCCGCCTCGCGGCTTGTTTCGCCGCTTAAACTTTCGTTGGTGGCGTCGGGGAAATCCCTCCCTACCTCCCTCCCGGTCTCCCTCCCCAGAACTTATGCTTGTGCGGCCGCGACCCGTCCGCAACTTCCTGAGGGCGGCGGGACCGCGACCGCACTAGCCGGCACTCCTGTGTGCGGCTCAGAGTGCTCCGAGCACTCGGCATGCTCGGAGCACAGTGCTGTGTCTCCCGCGAGCGGCAAGGACCTCCCTGCAAGCCGCTCGCGGTCTCACTCCAGGGCAGCCCGGTCGCTCACTTACAAAAGCGACCGGGCTGCTAGTAAAGGGGAGGGCAGTGTGAGGTCACGCTCCCCGTCGGGATCCTCAGCCTCCAGGCTGTCGGTCCCGGCGGGGGGGGCCTCTGCTGTCCGACCCAAAGTATTTAAAGGGGCAGCAAGGGCTACAATAAGCCCAGATGATAATTCAATGGAAATAGGGGCTGAAGTGCTCCAAAAAAGTGCCTTCTCTGCACTACCACAGAGAACACGTTATGTTGCCACAACAAAGATGGCTGACAGTCCGGATACTGTATTTTCCACTTCCAAGATGGCCGCTGCCACCTCCAATATGGCTACTACCACATTTAAAGCTGCGACCTATAATCCTAATATGCCACTTGAATTGGCAGCAGACCTGCCACCCCTCAGCTGGCATGATAATTCAACTTATCAAAGATTTGAGAGTTGATTTGAAAAATGACTTTAAAAATGACTTTGACACATTATATGGAGCCATGGAGGGCATTAATCAGCGTACAGAAATAATAGAGAATAAATTGCACTCTCAAGAGCAATCTCATCTGGATCTGGTTGAAACCGTAAAAGAGCTCCAAAAGCAAGTGCACCAACAAGCAGAAAAGCTTGCCGACGCTGAAGATAGAAGTAGGCGTAATAACCTAAGGATCAGGGGGATCCCAGATAATATCGACTCCCAGGAATTACAAAGCTATTTCCAGACAATGGTGAAGTCAGCTCTACCAAACGCAAAAAATACGGATTTATTACTGGATCGCATTCATAGATTGCCCAAACCCAGCAATGCTCCTCCAGCTGCACCCAAAGACGTGATAGTGAGATTCCACTACTATCACATTAAAGAAGAATTTCTAGGTGCAGTACGCACGTCAGGTCTCGCAGGAGATTACAGCAGCATGAAGGTCTTTCAAGACTTTTCTGCTCAAACAATGAAGCGACGCAGGGAATTTCAACTTTTTACTGCGGAGCTAAGACGAAGAGGGATAAGATATAGATGGGGATTCCCGGTTAAAGTCCTTTTCCGCATGGATGGTCGGAATTTTATAGTCACGTCGCCTGAAGAAGGAATGGAACTCATCAATACTATGAATGGACGTCAGGTTTCGCCTCATAGACTCTCGCCATCTACTCCTGTTCAGGCCAGCAAGAGAAGCAAATCGGACACCTCCTGAGATCCCAGCCCAAAGAGGCATAGTCTTCCTTTTCTATGGTCATCATCGAGTCCTGCTCCAGTCCGGCGATTTATCGGGATTACTTTGAATTTTGATTTGTTTCTCCTTTTTATGACAGACTTCTGAGTTCTTCCACTAACGGTTATTTGTCCTGTGCCTTTTCGGTTTATTTTAGAAACCGATCTTTCTATTTAAAACTTTCTAAACTTATACAATCAAAATATTTTTTATTTAATTAATTTTTTTTTTTATATAATTTCATATTTATTTAATTTTATAATTTTTTTTAATTTTTTTTTTTTTTTTATTGTTCTGTGCTTTTTACCTTTTCAATTGTCATACTTGAAAAGTTGCTTTTTGATTTTTACTACCTATATTAGCTCCCCCTGCACCCGGTAGCCTTCTCTCCCCCCAACCTGGGCCTAACACCCTGAGATGGAGAAACTTTTTTTGTTCTCCCTCATGGCCCTCTTTCACTGTTTTTGTTTTACCCCTGATAGGGGTATATATCCAAGTTTTTTGTTCCCCTTTTTTATTCTTTTATATTTTTTGTCCATTCATCATTTAAAGTTCAGTAGAAATGTTTTTAGACCACGAAACACTGCAATGCTTTATACAAAAATGCATAATACATGGCATCTGCAAATTGTAAACATCTGTTTACTCATTATTCCTGTACACACAAGTACACAGCTTGAGTTTGCTTTAATAGCTTTGTTGGACTTGCATGTTTCTCTCTTGGAAGGTGGTGGCTGGGACTCTCACAAGATTGAATGTTCCTTTACCCTTTATCAGGTATATATAAACCATGGTCTTAAAATATATGTCATTTAATGTGAGAGGCCTGAACACCGCCCACAAGAGACGATTATTATTCAAAGAAGCAAAATCCAACAAATCAGATGTGCTTTGTGTACAGGAAACACATTTTAAAGATGATAAAGACCATAAAATCATGTCAAAGCTTTTCCCAGTTCAATACCATTGCACTTATAAATCCAAGTCTAGAGGTACATCGATTTTTTTTCACAGGAATGTAGCATGCTTGACAAACAAAGTTATAAAGGATGATGACGGGAGGTATTTAATATGGATAGGATCACTTAATACTATTGAATATACTATTGTGAACATGTATTTTCCAAACACCGGTCAGTTGCAGTTTTTTAGGAAATTGATGGACTTAGTGAATGAGAATGTGAGAGGCAACTTGGTAATGTGTGGTGACACGAATTTTGTGATGGATGGAGAGTTGGATAACGCTAGGGAAGACCGTGATCGACAGCTTAGAGGGGACAGTGACAGATTAGCGTATAAATGTTCCAGATATATGATTGAATGTGGCTTATACGATCCTTGGAGATTGTTGCATGAGAATGAAAGAGATTTTACGTATTATTCTGTCTCTAAAAATATGTATTCCAGGCTGGACCGGTTTATGATCCAGGGTGCTTTAATTCCGCACATCTTGAAATCTGATATCTTAAACATCAACTGGTCCGACCATGCTCCAATCATAATGCATATTGACGAAATTGTCTCATCAGCCCCTAACAGAACTTGGAAATTAGGTGATTATTTGTTAAATGATGTTGTGAACAAGTCACTGACGGAGAAAGCTTTGTGTGATTATTTTTCAGAGAATGCCTCGCACGAGGTTCCTGATGAGGTGACTTGGAATGCGCATAAGGCTGTGTTAAGAGGTCATTTTATTTCTAGAGCGTCTTACCTGAAGAGAATTAATAGCAATAATTTAAGAACATTGGAAAAAGAACTGTATAATTTGAACCAAGCTAATAAATTTGGTCCATCGTCCTCCCTATCAGCAATGATAGGAGAAATTAAGGCTAAAATCAACAAAATTAATTTAGATCGTACATCTCTCATGGTGAGACGTCTCAGGAAAACATTTTACTTAAAAGGTAACAGGGCCTCAACTCTTTTGGCATCCAAACTCCGGCATGTGAATGCCCAATCAAAAATAGCATATTTACTTGATGATCAGGGGCAAAAAGTGTTTCATCCAACTAAAATTAGTGATATGTTCGCAGAGTATTATAGTAAACTTTATAATTTAGAATGTAATTTGGACCTCCCCCAGCCTTCTACAACAATAATTGATAAATTCTTAGACAGAGTGTCATTGCCTCGGCTGTCTCCAGTACATTTAGAAAGCTTAGAATGTGAAATATCAGCAGCAGAGATAGCTGAGGCAATTAAACTTATGCCATCTGGAAAAGCCCCTGGTCCCGACGGATTAACTATTTTATATTATAAAACTTTTCCAGAAATTTTAATTCCCCATATGACTAAATTGTTCAATTCCTATAAGTCCGAGGGAAAGATGCCAGAGGAGTCCTTGTGCGCACGAATAGTCACTTTGCCAAAGCCGGGGAAAACTCCCGATAGATGCCCTAACTTTAGGCCCATTTCTCTGATTAATAATGATTCTCAAAGATTTATTCTAAAGTTCTCGCTAATAGATTAACCAAACTAATCCCATTGTTAATTAATAAAGATCAAGTAGGTTTTGTGCAGAATAGACAGGCGCCAGATGGAACTAGAAGATTCATAAACTTGATTCAGCACATCAATATGACCAAAACGCCTTCTTTGCTTCTATCTCTTGACGCTGAAAAAGCGTTTGACAGGATACATTGGGGATATTTATGGAGAACATTAGATAGGTTCAACATACCATCATCATTTATCACAGCAATTAAGGCGTTATATTGCGCACCCTCCGCCCATGTCTCAGCTTCTGGCTTCACATCCAAAACTTTTTCCCTAACTAACGGGACGAGACAGGGGTGCCCTTTATCTCCAATTTTGTTTGTTTTAGCGATAGAACCCCTGGCAGAACTGATTAGGACAACCCCACAAATTGTAGGAATTGCGGTTAAAGAATCCGTTCACAAAATTGGTTTGTTTGCAGATGATATAATCCTAGCTATCAAAAACCCAAAAGAATCTTTGAGACACCTCAAGGATATTTTAACTCAATTCGGTGAGATATCGTATTACAAATTAAATGAGTCCAAAACTCAAGCCCTTCCGTTTCATTTAAACAATTTGGAAACCATTGCCCTTAAGAAATCATATTTATTTGATTGGAGAACTGAATATATGGAATATCTTGGCATTAATTTATGCAAAAATTTGGTCAATATGCACAATCATAACCTGAGGAAAGCATGGTCAGACCTACAAAAAGAGATGGAGAGATGGGGTGGGATGGAGCTCTCATGGCTGGGGAGGGTCGCATCTATTAAAATGACGATACTCCCCAAAATTTTATATTTTTTTAGGACCATTCCTCTGTCCATTCCATTATCATTTTTTAATAAAGTTCATTCGACAATGTTGAAATTTATATGGGGGAACAAGCCTGCCCGAGTGAGGCTCACTTCCCTGCAGCACCATAAATTGAACGGAGGTATCGGTGTCCCCGATATCCGCAAATATTATTTCGCCACTAATGCTGCAGTGGTTGTGAGCTTTAACAACCAGGATGATAAACCCAGATGGATGGAGATAGAGGAATCAAAAATTTCACCGGTTAGACTATCAGAATTACCTTGGTTAAATCCTAAGAAAAGACCTGGAATTACAAAATTATTTTTATCCACTAGGACTACGCTTAAGGCCTGGGACATTGTTTTTAAAAATGACCAGTCTCCCAGTTTATATAGAGCAATGCCTATTGAATTATTGAAAGATCATATACCATCCTTAAAAATAGAATTATTGAAGGATTGCTCTATAACTAATCTGGACAATTTTTTTTATGGCAATGCTATTCTTTCTTTGGAAAAATTGAAGCTTAAGTATGGATTGTCGAATGCATGTGAACTGGAATGTATGATAATCATTGATAAATTGAAAGAACTATACCAGGTACCTGAAACCGATAAAAATTATAAATCACTTGAGATATCTCCTTTAGAGAAAGTTATTTTATACAGCCCCGCTAGTAAAGGTATGATATCCTTATGTTACTTATCTCATAATGCCAAGCCCTTAATTAAATTAAAATATATGCTGTCATGGGAGACGGAGTTGGGTGCCCAGTACGATTTAGAAGAATGGTTCGGTTTCTTTACAGGTTTAAAAGGTATTTCATATTGCACCGACCATTTTGAAAATCATTATAAAATCTTATATCGCTGGTACCTGGCCCCGTCTAGATTACATAACATGAACAATATGTATTCGGACCGATGTTGGAGAGACTGTGGGGGATTGGGCAATATGGCCCATATCTGGTGGTTCTGCCCCAAGTTAATTAATTATTGGAAAATGATCCACAATCTGATTATTAAAGCGAACGGAACCATTAGTATCTTAACCTCGGAACTAGCCTTATTTAAAAAACTCCCGGAGTCTGTTAATAGATCAGATAAAATAATCATAGGTCACATTCTGATCGCTGCTACATCCTGTTTACCTAGACATTGGAAGTCTCAAAATGTGCCATCTCTCAGAGAAGTTTTTAATTTGATTTTAGAAAATAAGGCACATGAACTATCACACAGAGCCAATATGCATGGTTTCCCAATACTAAAATACAACTGGGATAAATGGGAGGAAAAAATCAAAACAATTTATGGTCTTTGATATATTTATTGTTAAAGTGCATTGTTGTAAAACATTTTTCCTTTTTGCCATATACTTTAATATGTTTATTTCATTGATGGATGGATACCCCTTCCCATTTCCATGTTACCCCTCCTTTCCTACCCTTAATACAATGTTTGTATTATTATCATTTGTTATACAAAAAAAAACTTTAATAAAAATTATTTGAAAAGATTCATTGATTCAATTCATCTCTATGAGGAGATGCTGATTGGCCAGGGCTGTGTTTGAATCATGCTGGCTCTGCCCCTGATCTGCCTCTTTGTCAGTCTCAGCCAATCCTATGGGGAAGCACTGTGATTGGATCAGGCTACCACATGTCAGCAGACTGCTTGTTTTTCTGAGTCTAACAGCATGCAGATTTACAGCTTCAGGCTTGAATACAGTAAGATTTTTACTATATTTATGGAGGCATGAGGGACCAGGGGGGCTAGATGGTGGTGTTAACACTATAGGGTCAGGAATACATGTTTGTGTTCCTGACCCTATAGTGATCCTTTAATACTTGGTTTCAGCTCAAACCCTGGGGAGCTACATGAAAACACGTCTAGCCATGTTGGAAGCCAGACCCCGCCCCCTCCTGATCACATTTTATAATTTAGGTTGAAAGTAAATAGATCTAATTCCGTTAAGTCCAAATGCTAAATCTCATTGATCCAAATTAATTAAAAAATCAAAACTTACTAAAAAGTGGGTATAAGCCTGTCACGGCTGCCATTAAACACTTTTTGTGCACTTTTAAATGGGCAAGAATGCAGGGGTTAAATGGGAGGACTGACACCAGTCACTCTGTCACCTAATTTGGAGGAATTATAATGCAGATTCACTGGACCAGACTGCAAATCATTAGATGAAAGTGTTATAAAATGACGGGGAGGTTAAAAGGTTACTCCAAGCATCATTACCGTTGCAGCCCGCTGTAGTATGTATGATGTGATCACTACCCTGACCCGTAGTTTCCCGGTAACGGGGTAAACCATTTCTCTGCAGTCGATACTCTTACCAGGGTCACCATTGGATGCCAAGGGTCCTATAATGCTCAGTGATAACATTTGGCTTCTGCAGAAGAAGCAGGAAGTTGATCCTGTCGGGTACTTGCTATAAGAGAGTATCTCAGCCAATTAATGCAATTCTATGAACAGTAATATGCCCAGAAGTACCACTAGCTATCCCAGAAATCTTGTTCCAGGCTTATTAATGACTCCCCAATGAAGCTGCTGCAGGTGAAGTTACAGCACTGTTTCATAGCAAAATACAGCACATACAGACTCAAGGCACCATGACCACTTCAAATCACTGCAATGGACATGGCGCTTGGAGTAACCTTTTAAAGATCTACAAAATATGGTTTTCTTGGCTTTGTGCAATTATTCAGGGTTTAGTATTTTAAAAAGACATAAGAATATTAAAGGGACACTATAGTCACCAAAGCGAATGTCAGCTTAAAGGGACCCTCCAGTGCCAGAAACAATCCGTTTTCCTGGCACTGCAGGTCCCCTCTCCCTCCCACCCCCATCTTATGTTGCTGAAGGGGTTAAAACCCCTTCAGTGACTTACCTGTTTACAGCGCCGATGTCCCTGGGGGAGAACTATTGCGCGGCAGGCAACAGGTGAGACCTAATGCGCATGCGTGGCAATGCCACGCACGCGCATTAGACCTTCCTATAGGAAAGCATTGAAAATGATTTCAGTGCTTTCCTATGGGGATTTCAGCGACGCTGGAGGTCCTAACATAGCGTGAGGACGTCCAGCGATGCTATAGCACAGGGTTAAGGATAGTGGGAGTTGGCACCCAGACCACTCCAATGGGCAGAAGTGGTCTGGGTGCCTGGAGTGTCCCTTTAATTAAGCAGTTTTGGTAAATAGTTTACAGTCTCACTGCTCAATTCTCTGCCATTTAGTGGTTAAATCAGACCATTTAGTGGTTAAATCAGAGATAGGTATGATTTTGGTGTGGTTCCTTGAGTTAGTACGTGGTGGTTTGTAAGTAATAGCCCATAGAGATGATTTATAGAAACAAAAAAAGTGAATTCATACAACAGAAACTGCCATTACCTCACTCAGCGTCACATAACCCTAAATATTCAATCCCTCCTCCAGCATTCACAATACCAACCTGCATGATCTGGGTGTTTCTGCAGATTGTCTTCATGCCCTTTATGGCACACATAGATCAAGTCTCCAAATACCAGCACTTAGTTCTTCTGCACACATACTCTGTTAATCCATTCACAGGTACAACCTTTCCAAGTATGTTACAGAGCATGAACCAGGTGACTGTGCTCACACTATATAAAGGTATGCAGTTATAGCAGGACTTGTGATCTGCTAAGAGATAAGGGGGGATCAAGCCCATGTAGAAAGCAGGGCTGCGGATGTGATTGCCTCTAGGTGAGCTCTGGCCTCTCTGTAGCTTGCATTGAGGGCACCTCCACCTAAAGGCTCACTGAGAGGAGAGACTGCACGTCTAGCCCAGCACTTCATGACACTGAAAGAAGCTCCTCTGAAAGCACTTTTAGACCAACACTTCCAGAATAAGAGACATCACAGGGAGTGACATAAGAAGAAAAAAATGTCTGGAAGAGGAAAGTTCCCTAAATCGCTGAAATACTAATTGCAATTTGTACTATGTCTGAATGTGTGTGTAGCAGTGCGTGTAAGCGTGCATACTGTGTGTAACAAACTCCCCTTTCCAAGTGAGTTTGCCACGAGCTCCTGGAGGAGCCTGCTTGCCACCCTCCTGCCCACAGACTATGGACCCTGTAAAATGTAATGTAAAAGTCTCCGTTCGTGTATTTGGACTATATGGTTCGGGAACCGAACATCCGCAGTGTTCTAAGTGTTCATCTGGGTGGCCGCGTTTCCTATGGATGACCACAAGGTGGGGGCCATCTTGTTCGCATGAAACCAGGCAGCGGTGTTTGGTCGTTGAGTTCTTGTAAACTGAAAACGGACACAGAAACTTCCGAACACCGCTTGACTTCCAGCATCGCCTGTGTTCAGTTCTACAACGCTTAGAAAGGCACTGTTTGGTGGAAATGTTCCCACGAACACAGGGAACATGCTCCAGGGTAATAACATTGACTCTGTTTGGTAGTTTGTTCGGTTTTTAAACTACGGAACTAGACTGACCATTAGCCCTGATTCTCTGGAACTGTTTTGGGCATAGGACCATGTGGGCGGTTGGTCAAATTATGACTTTAATGGAAATCCTGAATCCCTGAACTGATCTGGGTGATTTTTGGATATGTTGGTCACCAAGATCGAGGCTATCAGGGGATGTAACTTTTGTGGGGGTTTTGTGTGTTTAAAGATATTTTTGGGGTTTTGTAAAAACATATGTTTTCTGTGCCTGGAGATTTATTTATTTATAAAATATTTTACCAGGAAAGATACATTGAGTTTTCTCTCGTTTTCAAGTATGTCCTGGGTCCACAAATAATTGCATTGTTACAATTAGGGTACAATAAAATACAAAACCAATATTAATACACAATAAATACAATTTTTAACATAGAACAGGCAGGAAGTATATAATCAACCATAACAGGTGCATTCTGTTTTGAGGTATGCAGAGAGGGATCTCTTAAAGCACTTTAGGCTTAGGGAAGATTTTAAATTGTGCGGGAGGTCGTTCCACAATTGTGGCGCTCTATAGGAGAAGGAGGATCGGCCACTTTCTTTTTGTATTGAGGTAGACTAAGTAAAGTGTTGGTACTGGATCGGAGGTTATAGGAGGTGGGAACAGCCGGGGAGAGCATTTTGTTCAGGTAGGGTGGGAGTTTCCCAGAAAAGCTCTTAAACACAAGGCTGGAAAGATGAAGGGTACGTCTGTATTCCAGCGACAGCCAGTTTAGTTCTTTTAGCATGTCACCATGGTGGGTCCTGTAATTACATTGTAGCACAAATCGGCAGAACGAGTTATACAATGTGTTGAGTTTATTAATGTGGGATTGTGATGCAGATGCATATACTACATCCCCATAATCAATGATTGGCATCAGCATTTGCTGTACAATCTTTTCCTTTACTGTAGGGCTTAGGCAGGATTTGTTTCTGTACAGGGCACCTAGTTTTGGATAAAGTTTAGATGCAAGTTTTTCTATGTGCAGGCCAAAAGATAGATTGGGGTCTTTGAAAGAGTGGACTGCGGTCAGTGTGCTATTTGAATTTGTTTTGATCGATAGGTGGGAATTGTGTAATTTGTGTAATTTAGGTACTGTTCCAAAGATCATTGTGACAGATAATTGAGTTTAGTACAGTTCCTGACTCCAGCTTGTACTCCTAGAACTAGGTGTCGTCCGGTTACTGGGAGTGGGAAGGGCTAATCACTGTTCCTGTGTGGAGGATTCAATGGGGAAAGTCCTTGGAAGGACTAGAGCTCCCAGGACTGAGTGACGTCCAGTGCCTGGAGGTGTCTGGAGCGAATTCCCCATTCGGTTTCAGAACCCCAGTCAAGCCATGGTGACTGTGGGCAGAAGTGCTGCGGTTTGTCCCCTGTTCCAGCTAGGAAGCGGTCCTTGGCAGCTCTGTTACACTGTGTTAGAGTGTAGGTGTAGTATTGTGTGTATATCATATCTTATTGTGTATGCTTTGTGTGTCATTATGTGTATACCATATCTGATTGTGTATGCTGTGTGTGTCTGAGTATACCATATCTGATTGTGTATGCTGTGTGTGTCTGAGTATACCATATCTGATTGTGTATGCTGTGTGTGTGTCTGTGTATACCATATCTGATTGTGTATGCTGTGTGTGTCTGAGTATACCGTGTCTGATTGTGTATGCTGTGTGTGTCTGTGTATACCGTGTCTGATTGTGTATGCTGTGTGTGTGTCTGAGTATACCATATCTGATTGTGTATGCTGTGTGTGTGTCTGTGTATACCGTGTCTGATTGTGTATGCTGTGTGTGTGTCTGTGTATACCGTGTCTGATTGTGTATGCTGTGTGTGTCTGAGTATACCATATCTGATTGTGTATGCTGTGTGTGACTGAGTATACCATATCTGATTGTGTATGCTGTGTGTGTGTCTGTGTATACCATATCTGATTGTGTATGCTGTGTGTGTGTCTGTGTATACCGTGTCTGATTGTGTATGCTGTGTGTGTCTGAGTATACCATATCTGATTGTGTATGCTGTGTGTGACTGAGTATACCATATCTGATTGTGTATGCTGTGTGTGTGTCTGTGTATACCATATCTGATTGTGTATGCTGTGTGTGTCTGAGTATACCGTGTCTGATTGTGTATGCTGTGTGTGTCTGTGTATACCGTGTCTGATTGCAGGTGTAGTCATACAGTGACATACAGAAACAGGACGACAGCCACAGTTGTACATAGACACACAGTCATAGTGTGACATGCAGACACAGTCATACAGAGACATACAAACACAAAGCCATAAAGACACAGACACACACAGACTGTTGTACACATAGATACAATGACACACAGTCATAAGGACACGGACATCATACACAGAAAAGAACCAGGTCCAGGCACTCAAGGATCTCAAAATAGCAGTTTTGACATCATCACAGGGGGCTTGGTTGTGCTGTTAAAGCACCGGAGCACTGACCTGGCTCCTGGAAATACATTGCATCGGGTGGCCCCAAGAACAGCTGCAACCCCTGCGTTCATTGAAGGTCTGCCAAAAAACAAAACACAAAGAGAAATTGATGGAGAAAGAGAAGGTTAATTTAAAACGAAAACCCATAAAGTGTCAGAGCTAATTACTGCGAAATAAACACATTGTAGAACTTCCAAAATGGCCTCCGTCATAAACACACGGGATCTCAGAAATTGCTCTGTCATTAAGGAGTTAAAAATGATAACACGGCAAACGCAAAAGACAGGTCTGTTACGTGTCGCACGTTATAACGTTTGTTTCCTGATACGCAGCATGTTGAAGAAATTCCTGGAATTATTGTCTTAGATCAACAAGTCTCCATGAAATCATTTCTTCTATTACGGACCGGCCTCTGGATCTGTTTGTGACGCAGTTTGTTTAAAAGAAACTTTTCCAACCACAAATCATCCCACGTTTATTGGCTACAAAATCCCGAGTCAGTTAGAATAAACCATATTACACACAGCTGCAGAGATAAACCATATTACACACAGCTGCAGAGATAAACCATATTACACACAGCTGCAGAGATAAACTTACTCTGAAAGATCTTACCGTCCGCTGTTCAGGAAGGGGAGATGTCGCTTGGATATGGCGGATACGTGGATCAGCCTTCCTATGGGAACAATCTCTGACTTCCTGATATATCGGACAGTTAGCTCCTCCTGTAAACCTCTGCGTATGAACGCTGTAAGAATGCATAGCAGACAGACAGACTGCCGGTGACCCTTTAATTAATATTAAACAGGTTGTTTTACAGAAACTGACCGTCACAGATTCCTGAATCCCCTCTGAGTACAACCGGAAGGTCAAGCATTGCCCCATCTTAGTAAAGAGCATTAAAAACATTATTTTTATTAAAACACTATTAATAACACAACCGGTAGCCACGATTATGTGTGTTTTATTAAAGGTTTTATTGAAGATTTATTTTTTTTTCTAATATATACTCACCTGAAATACGGAGTTTACCTTTAATTACAAAGAAGAAACACATTAATTGTGCAATATTTCTTTATAAAAAAGATAGCAGCAAAACCACAAGATCTTTTATCAGTTTATACAGAATTTATTATCTTACTTATCACAGTATGAGGAGAGAAATATTCATGGCACAATATCTATAGTGTAACACCTCAATAAAATCTAAACTCCGATTAAAGAACTCATTAAACTGTTATATTGACAATAAAGTCACCAATAGTGATGTCCCGAACGGTTCGCCACGAACGGTTCGCCACGGACTCATCATTGAGTAAACTTTGACCCTGTACCTCACAGTCAGCAGACACATTCCAGCCAATCAGCAGCAGACCCTCCCTCCCAGACCCTCCCACCTCCGGGACAGCATCCATTGTGAAGCTGCATTCTTAGTGAGCTGTCCAGGAGGTGGGAGGATCTCCTGCTAATTGGCTGGAATGTGTCTACTGACTGTGAGGTACAGGGTCAAAGTTTACTCAATGATGAGTCCGTGGCGAACCGTTCGCGAACCGTTCGGCGAACCGTTCGGGACATCACTAGTCACCAAATAGCAACAAGAGACCTGCTCTCCCTGGCAGACTTTCTCCAGTCCTTATATGATTTTCCATTAATCTAGAACAATGTATCACTCTTACACCAATCTTCCTCTGTCTGCAGCCACTCATCTTGCACTCACACAGACTGTTTCACTCACTCACCTTGCACTCACACAGACTGTTTCACTCACTTACCTTGCACTCACACAGTCTGTGTCACTCACTTACCTTCCCATGTCACCGCTACCTCACTCAATGCATGTATGTTTGGAGCTAAACCGAATGCTGGTTTTAAGCAGAGATTGCATTACCTCCTTCTGTTCACACGCAGGTGTTCAGTATATACACGTTGCATTTCCATAATCTTTATAATGTTTTGTAGAACATGTCGATATAATAATAATCATCAATTCTTGTCACACCCCAATAGAGCACAAATTTGTCCTCTGTACACTATTTGGATGCCCACCTGCAAACATTACTAAAGCAAAGCAAAATCGCCACTTTACCTTAAAGGGACACTTAAAAAAACAACTTTATCTTAATGAAGCAGTTTTGGTGTATAGAACATGCCCATGCAGTCTTATTGCTCAATCCTCTGCCATTTAGGAGTTAAATCACTTTGTTTATTCAGCCCTAGTCACACCTCCCTGCATGTGACTTACACAGCCTTCCTAAACACTTCCTGTAAAGAGTCATCTAATATTTATACTATTGCAATTTCTGTTTGATTTAGAATTTCTTATCTCCTGCTCTGTTAATAGTTTGCTAGACCCTGCAGGAGCCTCTTGTATATAATTAAAGTTCAATTTACAAAGCAGGAGTAAAGTAGTTTAAAGTAAGTTACATCTTAATTGAAAATAAAACCATTTTGCTTTCATGCAGACTGTGTCAGTGACAGGCAGGGGAGGTGTGGCTAGGGCTGTATAAACAGAAACAAAAGTTATTTAACTCCTAAATGACAGAGGATTGAGCAGTGAAACGTCTGGGGTATGATCTATACACTAAAGCCGCTTAATTAAGATAAAGTTGTTTTGGTGATTATAGTGTCCCTTTAAATCCATACACAATTTTCAGAACAAAAAATAGCAAGTAACGTAATAAATCCTCACACAATTGAGTTTGATGAATTTGAGTAAGTGTTCTTTATAATTTAGTGTTCGATAAATGTTATAACAAATTTGACAAGAAATTTATTTTATAATTTGTTAATAATAATATTATTAGACCTTACACAGGCCTCAATGAAAAAAGCAAACGGGTTGCTGGAGGGCCAGATGTTAATATTTGTTAAACCTTTATAACAATAGTGGAGCGCTTATAAATAAAATCCCATGCAAGGGTTACCTTACCTCTAATTAAATGTAGATGTGGATAAAGGGTATAATCTCTAGGCCAGGGGTAGGCAACCTTTTAGCAGCACTGTGCCAATATAGGATTGTGATGTCCTGTAGCGTGCCGATCCTATTTTTTTTAAATTGAGGTGTGTATGCTGCCGTATTCTGCTTGTGTTATTTTTACTGTAATTGCTTTGTATCGTTATATTTGTGCGTATATGAGCTATTATATTGTATATGTTCATGAGTAGTTTATGGTATCGTGTATGATACATATAAATGTGGGTTGTGTATGAGGGCTGCTTGTGGAATTGTGTGTGGATGGATATGTCCCATTGTGTGTTTGGTAGTGTGTGGGGGCTGTGTGGGGTATTGCATGTGAGATGCTGCATGTGGGGTTGTGTGCATGTATGTATATTGTTGCGTTTGTGGGGATTGTGTGTTGTGTGTGTGTGGGGGCTGTTCATATTATTTGTATGAGGGGAGGGTTTCTGTGTATATCTAGCAGTGTGGGTGGGTTCCCTGGGTTCCAGTGGGGACCAGGCTGGCCAGGTACAGGTCAAGGACAGGAGCTGCGATAGCTGTCGAGGAAGTGCTGGGAGGAAGTGATCTGAAATCACTTCCTCTATGTGCTGCAATGTATAAATTGAGGATTGTCCTTCACCACCTCTTCGTATTAGCAGATATCTGAAGTTTCACTGGGACTCCTGATAGGCCAGAGTACGTTTGGCTCTAGCAGCCTTGAGTGCCGTGCAAAGACACCTCGAGTGCCATGCATGGCACTAGTGCCGTAGGTTGCCTACCCCTGCTCTAGGCAGTAGATACAAACATGCAGTAATAGTGTAGTACTTTAAACATCATATATAGGCAGGGTGATGTTTAAACTCTCACTTCTACTAGAGCCTCACTGATCTGTTTGCCTTGAGATTATACCCTCTTTGATGTCAGGTGGGCTGCTGCCTTTAAGCACTGATTAAGCACTGTGTGTAATGGCCACGCTGTCCACGTCACTTATTAAGCCCTGTGTGTAATGGCCACGCTGTCCACGTCACTTATTAAGCGCTGTGTGTAATGGCCACGCTGTCCACGTCACTTATTAGGCCCTGTGTGTAATGGCCATGCTGTCCATGTCACTTATTAAGCGCTGTGTGTAATGGCCACACTGTCCACGTCACTTATTAAGCGCTGTGTGTAATGGCCACGCTGTCCACATCACTTATTAAGCCCTGTGTGTAATGGCCACACTGTCCACGTCACTTATTAAGCCCTGTGTGTAATGGCCACACTGTCCACGTCACTTATTAAGCCCTGTGTGTAATGGCCACACTGTCCACGTCACTTATTAAGCACTGTGTGTAATGGCCACGCTGTCCACGTCACTTATTAAGCCCTGTATGTAATGTCCACGCTGTCCACGTCACTTATTAAGCGCTGTGTGTAATGGCCACGCTGTCCACGTCACTTATTAAGCCCTGTGTGTAATGGCCACGCTGTCCACGTCACTTATTAAGCACTGTGTGTAATGGCCACGCTGTCCACGTCACTTATTAAGCGCTGTGTGTAATGGCCACGCTGTCCACGTCACTTATTAAGCCCTGTGTGTAATGGCCACGCTGTCCACGTCACTTATTAAGCACTGTGTGTAATGGCCACGCTGTCCACGTCACTTATTAAGCCCTGTATGTAATGTCCACGCTGTCCACGTCACTTATTAAGCACTGTGTGTAATGGCCACGCTGTCCACGTCACTTATTAAGCCCTGTATGTAATGTCCACGCTGTCCACGTCACTTATTAAGCGCTGTATGTAATGTCCACGCTGTCCACGTCACTTATTAAGCGCTGTGTATTATTTAGGAACCCCTAAGGATCTTACACAGGCCTTGCAATGTAAAGAGACACAGCTTAAATAGGGACAATGCACAAACAAAAAAAACAAGTGTCGATAATGAATCCTTACAATGCAAATGAAAACATCTTTAGTGAATGAATAGTAACAATAAACAGGTCTTCTGGTATTCTGTAACATCCTGGCTGCAGGCAACATTCTCTGTGTACATTGAGTTGGAGTTTGACAACAGCCGCAGACTGGAATCCTTTTACACAAAGTGATTCTCTAAAGTAAACCAACCTCTACCATTGAAATGACTGACATTATTATCCATTGAGCAAAGCACCAATCATCCTTAGATAAACACTGCGTCACTTTTTTGAAAACCAGTTTTATTTTGATCTTTAGGGACAAACTGGTTAAAGCTGAATCTAGTGTTTCGGCCTAAGAGAGGCTGTTTCCCTTGCTATGATTCTGTAGCTTCCCACTCCATGATCCAAGGCTCTATTTTCTATCATCCACATATTGACACAAAATATCAGAATAAACTATTTTACTGAGCCACATACATATAACCACAAGGGCATTATTAAACTACAAAATTGGAATTCCAAGTTATTTGGGGGTCAGACGTCACAAAAGATGAAAGAAAGGTTCTCCAAGCATAACTCCACAATCCGAGTGGGTTTGGTGGGTTTTCCTGCCCATTTCTCTGAAGCCCATCATAATGTCTCCGAACATAAATTCCAGGTAATTGAACATGTCCCAGAAACCCTCAGAAAGGGGCGATAGAGGTAGAAATGTGTTGTTACCAGAGGCTTTTTGGAGAACTTGAGATGTTGTACTCTAAAGGATTTAATCAAGAATATGGCGTATTGACATTAATCTGGGTAGGTTTGGTTTTATAGATCACTTGCTGTTTTTAGCCTTTTTTATAAGTAGTTATTGTGGCAGAGAATGTTTAGGATTTTCCTGTAAACTTAGAGAATTTGGTTAATATTTCCCCATTATTCTATTTTCACAGGTTTCTCGTGAATTGCTGATGCTGGGTTACCTTCACCCTTGTCTTATCCACAAGCTGCAATAAACCTATTTTAGAGTGGGGACTTATCACATTTTGGACACAGTTATATCTTTATGGCTTTTGTGTTTGTGTATTTTTATTCATTATCTGTTTACTATTTGTTACAGTTCTGTATTTGCGGATCACCACATGTAGGTCATGAATTATATTGTATAAATGCATATTACTGTTTCAGAAACCTTCTGATGCACTTTATTATATTCTTTTTAAGAACATTTTTTATTCAATTGGCACTTTATAATATTTACTATTTCTTAAAATACTGCGTATGTTTTACATTTGGTTTCATTGTAATTACTGGACGTTCTCCATCATAGGTCATTCCATTTTATTAATCGATTTTCATTGTTATACACTCCATTCTTATTAATAAATCTTCACTGCTGTAAACCTTGGCTAGTGAATATTGTTTTCCAAAGGCTATTCTACTGTAACTACGTTTACTCTGAGCATGGCGTTTATTAGAATAAACTCTTTATTCCTCTTTAATCCATCTGTAGAAGCAAATCTGAGCCTTTGTTTCAATGAGTTCCCTTTCTGTTGGATGTCTCCTTTACTACCTGTTACACTCCCCCAATCCTGGCCAGCCCTATAATGAGGGCATGTTAGAAACAATGTTGCTTCCACTGGTAACTATTGCAGAATGGATTTATCTTTTCTAATTGTGTCTCCCATGACCTCCAGGATTCCTAATAGTGGAAACGCTTTCTGGAATTGTGTAACGATGCTCATGTAATGCTGAAGAACCACCTGTTTATTGGATCTTAAAAAACATATTCACCTCTTTGTTCATCAGTTTTGAATTTTTGCGCACACGATTTCACTGAACACCTGTTTGTGTTTGTTCCATTTTGTTCACTTGTTGATACAATTTATATATATTCACTTGGTTTGTGTATACTGAAGCTGTAACTGTTACCGAATTACTGTGTTACATTGTTTAGCAGACTTACCACTTCTGCCAATTTTTGATTCAAATATTGGGGTTTTAAATATACTCATTTTAACATTGTTAGTGTTAGTAACTATCTCCTGGTTGCAGCAAGCTGATTTCTTCTTTTTGCTATTCCTATTCTGTAAAGAAATAAACACCTGTCATGCTTTACAGAAACGAATAAATCAAGATGAGACGTTGCATGGAATAAACAGCCGTCGAGATGTGAGTGCGCGGCAGAAATAAATTAGCTCAGCGCAAATCATACGAGAACTTGGGGTGTATTTATCAAAGTCACAATCACTTTGTTTTAAATGAAAAGAGAAATAATATATCTATGTATTGCATTGACATCTTCGGGGGAATAGAGACTGTGACTATACACTCACCAAGAGGCTTTTTCAAAAAGTGAGAATTTCTGAGAAATCAAAATGAATTTCAAATTCAAAGTCAAAATTATCAAACTGAAAATAGAGCTGATTTGGAGAATTTCCCAGTATAACAGAGCTCCACAGCAATAATACTCCCAGTAATGTGTCTGAGTGTATAACAGAGTCCCACAGCAATAATACTCCCAGTAATGTGTCTGTGTGTATAACAGAGTCCCACAGCAATAATACTCCCAGTAATGTGTCTGAGCGTATAACAGAGCTCCACAGCAATAACAATCCCAGTAATGTGTCTGAGTGTATAACAGAGCTCCACAGCAATAATACTACCAGTAATGTGTCTGAGTGTATAACAGAGCTCCACAGCAATAATACTCCCAGTAATGTGTCTGAGTGTATAACAGAGCTCCACAGCAATAATACTCCCAGTAATGTGTCTGAGTGTATAACAGAGCTCCACAGCAATAATACTCCCAGTAATGTGTCTGAGTGTATAACAGAGCTCCACAGCAATAATACTCCCAGTAATGTTTCTGAGTGTATAACAGAGCTCCACAGCAATAATACTCCCAGTAATGTGTCTGAGTGTATAACAGAGCTCCACAGCAATAATACTCCCTGAGTATAACGTGTAATAATACTCCCAGTAATATGTCTGAGTGTATAACAGAGCTTCCACAGCAATAATACTCCCAGTAATGTGTCTGAGTGTATAACAGAGCTCCACAGCAATAATACTCCCAGTAATGTGTCTGAGTGTATAACAGAGCTCCACAGCAATAATACTCCCAGTAATGTGTCTGAGTGTATAACAGAGCTCCACAGCAATAATACTCCCAGTAATGTGTCTGAGTGTATAACAGAGCTACAGCAATAATACTCCCAGTAATGCGTCTGAGTGTATAACAGAGCTCCACAGCAATAATACTCCCAGTAATGCGTCTGTGTATAAAAGAGCTCCACAGCAATAATACTCCCAGTAATGTGTCTGAGTGTATAACAGAGCTCCACAGTAATAATACTCCCAGTATTGTGTCTGAGTGTATAACAGAGCTCCACAGCAATAATACTCCCAGTAATGTGTCTGAGTGTATAACAGAGCTCCACGGCAATAATACTCCCAGTAATGTGTCTGAGTGTATAACAGAGCTCCACAGTAATAATACTCCCAGTATTGTGTCTGAGTGTATAACAGAGCTCCACAGTAATAATACTCCCAGTATTGTGTCTGAGTGTATAACAGAGCCCCACAGCAATAATACTCCCAGTATTGTGTCTGAGTGTATAACAGAGCCCCACAGCAATAATACTCCCAGTAATGTGTCTGAGTGTAAAACAGAGCCCCGCAGCAATAATACTCCCAGTATTGTGTCTGAGTATATAACAGAGCTCCACAGTAACTAACAAAATGTTTGATTAGTTGAAAAAATAATACAATTAAAAATATATGATTTTGCTTTTAGGGAAATGAAGAGAATGCACTGGTTGGGGGGTGCAGAATATGTAAAATTATCAGGCTTCAACAACTACTGCTATAGCAATGGTTCTGCCATTTCTCCACGCAATGATAGCAGTGTGTACATTAAACGTGCTCATCCTCTTCAACAAATCTTACTTTTAAGTGAGCATCTTAGCTACAACATGCCAGCCCTATGGATTTGTTAAATGACTTTTGGTGGAGCTAATACTATTGAATTTGTTTGTGTCTCCTTCTAATGCTTTATCCTGATTTTTGACTTTCAGAAATGAATTCACATTGTGTTACATTATTTACACACCGAGGCCATCATTTAATACGCTTTTGAAATGAAAACAATGAGTTAGAAAAACTTTTCATAGAAATCACTATTACAAAAATGGGAATATTTGTAGATAAATCATTTAAAAAAATTTTTTATATAACAGATTGTGAGCATTTGAAAAGCTTCTCCAAAATTATTAATCTGAGGTCTAGGCTGATCAAAAGTTTTGATCATCATACAGAATATGAGCCACCTCTATTTTCTTTGACACTAGGAAGAATCAAGCCATATAAATATAGAGGAGCACGTCATTTGTGTTACTGTGTCAGCATATTTATTTTAAACATCACAGTTGCTTTACAAAATTAATATATATTTGAGGGCCATATTAGAGCACCTCTTATTACTGTGTCAAACGTGACATCACAAAGGGAAGCTGGGAGCCAAATGTGCGACTTAAACCTCCATCAACATGTCGATGAGACCAGGAGACCAGGAGGCATTGGAAGTTAGAGGATTGCGAGAAAAATAAACAATGCTGTGAATTTCACAAATTAAACCACTGTCTCACTCATGTCTTCGCTCTTACTATTAGCCTACTATATAAATACTATATATACTATTAGCCTACTATATAAATACTATATATACTATTAGCCAACTA
>OW240921.1:3715175-3730480 GCA_933207985.1 Pelobates cultripes | reverse complement strand
AAGCAGCATGGCAGGTAACGTTAGCTAAAGCTGCAGCATGACCAAACACCAGATTGACCACGCTCAGGCCTTTTATTGGGATTTCTTGTTCACATGGACTGCAGCGTTACTTGACTCCATAATTAAGGCTTGCTATAAACCTAAATCTTAGCACCTAGTTATAGCAGAGACTGAGGCCAAGATTCCAGCCCTGGAAGTATGGACAGCCAGAGCATGGGGTGCATAACGCAAACGAGCGGGTAAGGAACTCACCACTATACCCTTGTAACTGGCAGCCACCAACATTTAAATCTTACCTCAAAAATGGCAGACGGTACAAGGAGGAATAGGTGACCATGCTGTAAGACATAATTGGAGTTGAAAATGTAGAGTTGGTTTATAAGGGTGCTTGGAGATGAGCATGAAATACTGTTTTTCTTGGCCGAATAACAATACATAGCTTTACGTATTGCACAAAGATTCACTTTTGTTTTTGAAATGGAAGATTCTGGAAGATTTTTTCACTCACAAGTCTAGACCAACAGACAACTTTGGAGGTGATGCCTTGGAAACCCATCATCCAGTCATAGTAGAAGTCGTTTTGAGAAAGAGTTAGTCCTGCGTCATCACAAAGTCATTGAATCCAACGGCAAACATTGTTTAGAAGCATTCTACGTGATAGTTTGTCTGGTTTAATGTGACACAGATTATAAACTCGTTTGAGAAGGGCCTTCATCATCGCTTGTCTCTGCTAAAATCTATACTTCACTTACTTGTTGTTAAACACCTCCATTCTATAATTGCAAAGTGCTATGGAATATCTTGGCGCAATATGAATAATAATAATACACCTAGCCTTATATAGTATACCTTCAGCCATAGGAAACACTGCTTGTTTAAACAAACATTTTTGATTCTGACCACTAGGGAGCAGTAATAAACCTAAAAACTCTGGAACGTTTGTTAGAGTTCCCCCACAGCTCCTACAACACTGCTACAGTCAGGTCCATAAATATTGGGACATCGACACAATGCTAATCTTTTTGGCGCTATACACCAACACAATTGGTTTGAAATGAAACAAACAAGATGTGCTTAACTGCAGACTTTCAGCTTTAATTTGAGGGTATTTACATTCAAATCAGGTGAACGGTGTAGGAATTACAACAGTTTGTATTTCTGCCTCCTACTTTTTAAATCATTAGAATTTCATTAGAATCTTTGTTTGCTATTTGATTACTAACTCAGCACCTTTACTAATTACTAATTATTTACACCTTTACCTTTATGGTACCAACTATCAGACGTCGCTATTATTTTGTCTGTTTTCAATAGTATGCAGCATTCATACTCTTTTAGGTCTGGAGGCTTTATGGGCAGTGATTCCTAGATTTTGACGCTTGCTAGCGTGCATCTATTACACGCACTTTTGCACCACTATCGATAGATATCACCTTCACTACACCTAACTACCTACAGGTTAGGATTTGTAGTTTTATACTGAAGGCTACGGACATTTTTCTTTAGCCATAAGCATTATACCCTTGTAGCCCATACGGTCATACTAAGCAAAATTGGCGTTACCAACTATCAATACATGCTTAGACGTGTAGTTCTCATACTACCATTTCAGTTGTAAAGTGGAATTCTTTGCGATCTCTGACAAGTATTTGGCAATCATATGCTTGCACAATTTGCCACCCTGACATTTTTCCAGCACTCCATCACCACTTAAGCCTTTGTCTTCCAATTGGCACAGACGTGTGCTGATATATATATTTTTTTACCCTTATATTCTTAGGACAGTAGAATTAAATTTGCAGTTGACTTTACTGCTGAAATGTATCTATCTATTTGATACATCTTTCGTACCCCGAGACACATTGTTACATGTATCCAATATTATTCTATCATCTTGACACTTTACTGATGCATGCATCTTCAGTTCATCAGTCTTGTGTCTCACTGATATAAGTATAATTAGAACATTTTTGTCTCTACTTATTATTATTCTTTATTTTTGTTTTCCTCCTACTGTACTTTGGTTTAGTACTTTTAGATCTATTGGCATTTTCTTCATACTATTTAGCGTTTAATAAATTCTTTTTTTGTTTTTTGACCTTTGGTCTTTTTAACTCGTACTCCAGACTTTCATATATTTTTGGTCATTTTGTATCACAGGCACTTGTTGCCTTCTCCCAATATATATCTTTTTCGGTACACTACTTCTTCAATCCTCTGTCTATTTCTACTAGGGGTTACGCCCCTGTTACTGAGTGTACCGAATTTGGCTGTATTCAGTTAGCTTTCAAAACTCTTCTATATTATTACTATTTTACGTTTCATTAGTTATATTATAATCATCCTTTGAGCAGACAAAGAATCATTTCAGAGAGAATCGAGAGGCGTGCCTATAATTAGCGACATGTAGATTTAATAAGAGAAGTTACATAGTAATCAGTGTCCGAAGAGGAAATATCTTTAGATGACCCGCTAACAGTCCTATATATGTTGGATTCCTCAACGCAATCTACAGCATGAAAGACACCCAAAGCTGCACCCCAGACGAGAAGAAGGCTCCCACAAATCCTTGAGATTTTCCTGCTTTCTTTACATCCAGGAAGTGATCCTTAAAAAAAAAAAGGAAAATAGAGCACGTTATGTGTAAATATTTAATAAATCTCTGCATTCTCTCTGTATCTGATATTCTGATCATTCTCGCCCAACCCCACACTGAGGGCTTCTGTCCATGGCTGCCAGTATTGAGAAGTCAACCTTGATATACGTTCAGTTTGGAAAGTGGTGGATGGCATCAGTGGATTAGATGTGAGTACTAGGCTGGAGTTAACCCAAGTTTTGACCAAGAATACCAGTCGGTATTTCTAATCTGAAATCACCTACCTGCTGCTGACAAGTTTATAGTTTAACTAAAGTTACAATTTTAGTGAATTCAAAATGAACAGGAACAATTCTCAGAGTTACATTTCCATTTCGGCTGCTTTCCATTTAAAATATGAAACTTACAATGAATTCACCACAATTCACGTGTTAGTAAATAACCCAGATAGTAAAGGCTTTGGGAATACCATAGATCAGAAGTGCCCATTGTGTTAAACTCCATTTCCCAGAATTCTTTGGGTGCTTGGATATGTGATAAAGAAATACTAAGACCCTTACCAGAAAAATATGATTGCCATATACAGCAGGAGTAGATATTTTGTATTGATGCCAGTAGCTGGATTCCTCACGTTCATGGCTGGATCCATTTTTGCCATTTGCCATTGAAAGTGTGTTAGATAAAATGTTAAATGTGTTCAATACAGTCTGGAAAATAAAAGGAGCAGGTCTAAAATGTGATATTATAAATATTGTTAGGTTCCTGAGCTGTCAATCCAATATAAACCGACCCATGACAATGCAATATGACACATTATGGATAGCAAAAAACGGGGCACAAGAGAATGCTGAGAACGGGCAGCAGCTGAAATAGCCTCCCCTTCACAACATGACACATTGCTTCGATTTTGGGAAATCTTGGGAAAAGATTGGTTTTAGGCAATCATTAATAAAGGACAATCCTGTCAATAATATTTATTGTATGAAAATATAATATTACAAAATATTACAATATTTTATCAATAAATGGAGGGACCAGAGGTATTTTGAACTGTTTCCTGGTTCCACGCAGAAAGAGCTACACAGTGAGGTTCCAGGTTTAAATAAAGAGTGTGTGAAGAGCCCGGACTGCAATCTCTCACTTTCAGACCAACTGCATCCTGAGTATAGGAATCTCTAACTGCCATGTATCGGAGGGAGACAGTGACACTATATATTTCCTGGCTATATAGTATATGCTGCATGAATAATAGCCAGGGAAAGCATGAATACATTTTCCACTATAAATATATATATATATATAGCCATCCACAAAATCCTTGCACTTCAGCTTCAAAAAATCGTTCAGACCGGGTGCTCAAAATCAGGGGAAATGTTACATACCAGTCTGTGTTGATTAGCACTCACGGATTTCCAAAAGTCAAGTTAAAAAACTAAAGTTTATTAATCCATTAAAAAAGGCTCTTTCAACGTTTCAGTCCACTGCTGGGACTTTCTTCAGGAATGAAAAGCCATAAGACAAAATCACAAATATATGACAAACAATAATTGAAAATAAACTTACCCCTGGTGTACCGAATCCCCCTGTATGCACCCGCGGCCCGTGGTGTGGATTGCGCATGCGTGAGGTGCTCCGCCCCCTTACGGTGTTGTCACGTGATAATGATGTCATGGAGACGTCGGCGCAGGCCGCGTGTCCATGGCAACCAAACATACACTGGCCGCAATAGTGCTAAAGAGAGAGAAGGGAGAATGTGCACGCAAAAGTGAATTGATACAGTGTATTTGAAACAGCCCGACATTAGTAGAAACTATAAAGCTGCTACCAGTAGTCACACTATTAGAGTAATCAAGGTGCAAATTGTGATCTAAAAAAGACCTTATGAACTAATAATAATAAATATCAATCTTAAAGTGATCATGTGCAAATGTGCAAAATTGCTCTTGGCAGAGAGAGTGAGAACCACATTTAAAGTGAAAACCACATTTAAAGTGATACAGTGCAATGTGTATAATTGTAACCTTATGTCCACCTAAAAGAAGTGGATATTTAAAGTGCTAGTTAAGAGGTGACTCCTATATAAAGCACAATTTAAGAAATAATCTACTAAGTGTGATTATAAAGAAGTGATGATAGATCATAAGTGTAAATGAAGGAAGTAATGTTATACCTTACATTGAAAGATATTTTAAAACATCAATGAATAATAATACAACTATATATTATGCACATAAATTAGACATTAAAAACAATAACTGCAGTAGATTCAAATAAATGAGTGATAAGAAATCATCTCATTAAGTCCTTTGGGGGCTATCGTGTCCAAAGTATATATCCAAAAAGTCTCACGATTTAACAACAGTTTAGCCCTGTCCCCCCCTTCGTCTTGGTGGAGGGACATGGTCAATCGCCATGAATTTAAGGGTTGATAGTGGGTGTTGAAGAGACAAAAAATGCTTCGCAACTGGCTGATCAGAACTGCCATCCCTGTAAGCCACTCGTATGCTTGATCTGTGCCCTCTAATCCGTTCGCATAGAGGTGTCTCGGTTTTACTGATGTAGACTAAACCACATGGACGGGACTGTGACGGTAGTAGAAAATATCCCCGTCAAGCATTCCCTTCTTCCCATAAAAGAAAAGCACTCAATATTCCATAAGCAGAAATATCCCTGGAATCGCCGAATAATCCACACATGAGCCAAAGCTTAATGCTGGAACAAGACTGATTTACTGGCACACAGAACTCACAATTTATGCAACACAAAACTCCTCCTCTGGGCCAGGCTAGATAATTGAGTTTCTACAATACACAAAGCTCAATTATCTGCTGGCCAGAAACATTACAATTTATAACAATTTCAGAAACATACTTTTTATAAGACATACAAATATACTTTTGACATCCCTGGGTAGCTGAGGATACTGGTAGTCACATATCCAAATCTCACGAATTTCCGTTCGGTAGTTTCCGTGTCGCATCGTGTGGAAATTTTTCCGGCTTGCCATGTGGAGGTATCCGAGTTACAGTTCCATAGAATCAGTAGCAAGAGCCGGTCTCCGTTCGCATCTAATTACACGAAAACCACCGTTCATATGGTTCAGCTGGTTACCTGTGAATGTTCCCCTCATTCGGTAGATACTATCTACCGAACGCCAGTTTGATTCGTGAAGGGGAACGTATTCATCCAGGACTTCCATGGGGACCGGGCGTTTGCATGGTTCCCGTACGGAAAACAGTTCCATGCAATTCATGCGTAAGCCCCGCTGACCGTATTCGTGAGTTTTAAGATGGCCGCCATCCTTCATCTACGTGTCATCCAGTCCTGCAAGAGACAGCGATCGCTTTAATTCATCTTGTAAAATTTAAAGATCTGTGATAAAACCCACATATAAACGACATACAGAAATAACAAGTAATATAAACATGTTAAATCCCCATTTACCAGCGTGATCTGACTGAGCAGGATTAACAGTAACATGATCTTAGGTAACTGCCTAGGGCAGGGCCCAGGACTATGAATGTCCTTGTTTTCATTCACCACCCCTCTATGATGAATAAAAGGCGGCCCCAAACTGCATAGGGCCCCCTTGGGCTTCCTACATTTTTTAAATCAGGGACCATAACATGGGAACTTGTCTTGCTGTCTGTTTAATGGACGATGGCTATATACTTCCTATGTTTCGGCTACTGCCTTTATCACTGAATCTCAATGACCCATAGTCTCAGGTATCCTATATATCTGAATAAAAACTAATCAAGTGTCCTGATTGGAGATTACAATAAAAGGTGTTCCACTATAGGTTTGAGATGTATAACGTCATTATGCTATTGCACACGACGTTATGGCATCCAATATTGTTTAATTCATAATTGTCATTAGTGGCCAGATTGCACCTGGTGATAGCCTGACTCCATATCGCCAAAGTTCTAGCAAATCAGACCTCAGTTCTCCCACTTACCATCTGGTTCACTGTGTCTGAAATAAACATATACTTTTTTTTTTTTTTTAAAACATATATTGGTGTGCTATGGGTTTCTTACAAATTTTATGGATATAACAGTACAATATAAAGAAGAAGTAAAAGTGTTGCAAAAATATAAAAAAAAAGGAACAGATATCTTTGTCTGTGCCATCCTTTCTCCCCAGCGTCAGTATGTATCACAGGGAGCTGAAGATGCCGACCTTCCTCCCCAGCAGCAGAGTGTGTCCTTAGGAGAGGAGACAGTTGGTCCCTCTCCCCAGCAGTCCAGTGAGTCCCAGGGAGCTTCCTCCCCAGCGGCAGAGAGTCCTGCAGGGAGCAGAGACAGTTGGTCTCGCTCCCCAGCAGCAGGACAATATATGGAAAGGGGAGACAGTTGGTCCCCCTCTCCACCAGCAGAGAGAGTGTCAGGGAGAGGAGCCTGTTATCCCCTCTCCCCAGTGGCAGAAAGTGTTCCAGGTAGAGGAGTCGGTGACTACCTCTCCCCAGCGGCAGCTTATTTCACAAAGGGGAGATCCTATTCCCCCAAATGGGGCAGATGAGACAGTCGGTCTCCCGCCCCAGCAGCAGGACTGGTTATCAAAAGGGGAGACAGTCGGTCCCCCTCTACACCAGCAGAGAGAGTGTTAGGGAGAGGAGCTTGTTACCCCCTCTCCCCAGCAGCAGTGTGGTCCACCAAGGGGAGATGATAAGCCCCCCACCAGTGCAGATGGGACCATAGTCTCTGTGCCCAAACCAAAGGGGGTAGGGACAGTCGGTCCTGTCCCCCAGCAGCAGGGCTGTTTATCCAAAGGGGAGACAGCCTGTCTTCCTCTCCAGCCACAACACCAAGTCCAGAGGGAGGAGCCTACTAGCCCTTCTCCTCAGCTGGGCCCCGACCAGGCTACTTCCGTGGTCTCTGCCCACTCAGCAACCCACAGATCCGGAGGGCTAGTAACCCCCAGAGCCGTGGAGGAGCCCCTGGACATGGACAAACTACCCACTACCCCAGATGCAGTAACCAATTCTTGTGGGCGGGCCACTCTGTTGATTATGTGTTGTGGGTGGGTTGCTGGACTAACCAAGGCACTGACCGACAGGAGGTCAGATACCCTGTTATTCTGATTGGTAAAGGGGAGAAATGTGGCAGCACCAACCTCGAACTGGCCACTGGAGGAGCCTGGTCGCCCGCCTCATGCCGCTGGACTATGGCCCTATGTTAAAAACCTTTTATTTTCCCTGCAGAAAGGCTTCTTTGTGCCTTTTCTCCTGCAAAGAAACGAACACTGGTTTATTCGGGACTTTCATTATGTGAACAATGTTACCCCAGATAGTTATGCCATGGAGCCCATTCATATACCGAAAGACTGTATGAAAGACTTTGGCTCCATGGCGATTGAACTGTATGTATGTGATCTGAGCGCCATTCGGCAATAATGTGCGCTCAGATCTAAGCTATCTGGGGATATGTTGAATGTATATGTTTTGTGTAATATTTGCAACATTGTATATTTTTCTGTCTTTTTGGTAACGTGCTTAATGGAGTTTGCCTCTGTCCTTGGAGATAATTGGATTACTTCCCAATTATCTCCAGGACAGAGAGGGGGGATTGCAATGCATTGTGGGAGTATTTAAATGTGTAAGCTTGTGATTGGTCAATGTCCAATATGTTTCCCAGTCTCCCATCTGGTCCCCTAGGGGAGTGTCCTGCATAAAACCTGCATAAAAGCCGGGCAGGTAGCCCCAGTAAACCAGTTCTGCTTGACCCTCAAACGAACAGTGTCGTCTCGTTCTTGGGGGGAATTGGATTGTATGCTGTTACAGTGCGACTGCCAGGAGTGTAAGTTGTTCGGATGGTTTTTCCTGTTCGGCTGATTAACAGCATTTGTGTGTTTCCTGTTCGGGAGTTGGAGGACTCGTATGGTTCCAGTTCGGGAGTTGGAGAATTTGTGTAGTTTGCAGTTCAGGAGATTGGTGATTGCAGTAGCTGCCTGTGCATCTGAAAGGGGAATATCACCTAAACGGTTTTTAACCTCTTGTGTGCAAAACGGTCCGTTACCGTGACCTCCTATTTCTGGTTCCCTTTGTGCTTAAGAACCCACATATTGCTTGGTAGCTTCTTCTATAATTTTATCTCTTTTTGAAGTTTGTTTGATTTTGCTCACACTATGCAGGACTATCTTATGTCTGGCAACGTTATCTTTCCATGTATGAGACGTCTTTCTCTGTGCTGCAGACCACTATTCTGATGTTCTGTACTTACGCATAACCATTACGGCTTAAATAAAGTTATTGAAAAAAAAATCTTAAAGTTTTGTACCTTTCTATTTTACAAAGAAACAAAATGATATAAAAATTGCAATAAAAATAAAACTCAGGTAACTGTTGTATCTCTATGTAAATTTTCAGCAAAGGTTAGCTGCTATCCCGTTAAAACGGCATCCACTGAACATTCGACAATCTATATATAAAAAGGGAAGAGCTCTTAAAAAAGTATTTAAATCTTTATTACAAACTCTTCCCTTTTTATATATAAAAATAGTAAATGCAAAGTAATATTATACATAGTAATACTCTAAGTAATAATAAATATTAATTACGTGCACTGTTCATATGTCCTTCTCCTGCTTACAAAACCAAAATGACTGGGTGGTGTGGGCCTACCTGACCATCGTCTATACTATTTATTAACAATATAGGATTGGTGTACAGTTACTCTAAACACTGACTAATGCTAAAACAAAACTGGGTCGCCGCTGCCCCGTTAGACTCTTTGCATCTTCGGAAATGTTACAAATAACAACATCCTGTCAAACAGCTCCCATAATCTCACCTTTATATCGAACATCACATAACAGTCTATTTACCTCAGGATTCCAAAGTCAAAAATTTAACATTTCTCATAAACTGTAATATACAACATGTTAGATGTGTGCCTCAATCCACAGATTCCACTGTTAGGAACACACTTCCATCTTCAACAAAGTGACAAAGCTGCTTTAGACTGAGCCAACGTGCCAAAAAACAAGAGTTTTTAAACAATATTTTTACTGTAAAAACACAACATGTAAAATGATCCGTGGCAGCCACACCAGACGGAACCCGGCAACATTCTGCAGAAATAGTCAACAGCAACAACTGGAAACAAGACATTGTTTGTTTGTCCTGTTAGTTGGTGATACGCAGGGACGTATTAGCCGCGAGGCAAACAAGGCATTTGCCTTGGGTGGCATTTTTCAGGGGGTGGCAAAAAACACCGCCCCCAAATGCCCGGGGCAAATGCCTAGTTAGCCTCATGGCTAACTGACATGCTAGGCGCAGGGCTGGGCGCTGGGCGGGCGTCTGGCGAGGGAGCTCTTCCTCTGAGCGGTCTGCCCAGCTCCCTCACGCGCCGCAGAGTGAGGCTGGGAGCCGGAATATGATGTCATCAACCCGGCTCCCAGCCTCACTCTGAGGCGCGCGAGGGAGCTGAGCAGACCGCTCAGAGGAAGTGCTCCCTCGCCAGTGCCGCCCGCCCAGCAGCCAGCACCGCCCAGCCCGACCGGCAGCCACTGGACCACCAGGGAGAGAGAGACCCCCCCAGCAATCCCAAAGGTAAGGAGGTTGGGGGGGGCTTTAAATAAAAAAAAAGTTAATGTGAGTGATTGTGTGTGTGTCTGACTGTGTGTGTGTCTGACTGTGTGTGTGTGTTTGTGTCTGACTGTGTGTGTGTGTTTGTGACTGTGTGTGTGTCTGACTGTGTTTGTGTCTGACTGTGTTTGTGTCTGTGTCTGTGTATGTGTATGTGTCTGTGTATGTGTCTGACTGTGTGTGTGTGTATGTGTCTGACTGTGTGTGTGTGTGTCTGACTGTGTGTGTGTTTGTTTGTGTCTGACTGTGTGTGTGTTTGTGTCTGACTGTGTGTGTTTGTGTCTGACTGTGTGTGTGTTTGTGTCTGTGTGTGTGTATTTAGAAGGTGGGGCGGGGGGGAAGGGTTGGGTGGGGGTGGCGCGGGGGGGGGGGCGCCTGAGTTTTGTCCTGCCTAGGGCAGCACAAAACCAGGACACACCACTGGTGATACGTTAGATCAGACTTTGAATGGCCTCAGTAGTGTTTATTATAATATTATATTATTATTCTAAATTACCCTCGTCCTGCCTATTGAGCAACTGTAACTACACAGATCTAAAATGAAAGAGCGATAGAGAGATAATCAGAATAAAAAGCCCTCCGTGTTCTCTCCCCACTAATCTATCCTACGTATTGCATGTAACATGAAGTAGCGGGTGTGGTTTTGGGGTTTGTTATTTTATGCTGTTTGGGAAACCCACAACGTGTAACCAAACACTTTATTAGGGAGCTCACAAATCATCCCGAGAGAGTGTGTGATTAATGTGAGGTTACGGTACAGCTGAGAAATCTTGAAACCTGCCAACTTGTGGTTTATAAACCCATCGCCCGCACGCTGGCAATCTGCTAAACTAGGACTTGTGCAGAAAGTACAACAGAATTGCTCCTTTTATCCCAAAATAACGGTAGTTAATAACTAACTTCTCTCACACCTGGTGCATGGCGTGGACACACCTGGCACACTGCCCGAGCACACCTATGAACGTGTTTATCTTATGTATCACTGGTTTTAACAGATATCTGAAGTGCCCTAATGAATAATTAACACCATATATGACACTGATTTAAGATTATAATGTTTAAACAGGCTTTGAAGATAAAGTGAATAAAATGCCTGTTTGGTTTAACATTTTAGGATTATCTATTTATCATTGTATCCTTGTGTATATACTGCAAACACCCTGATAAGGCAGGAATAGCAAACACACAAACTGGATTCCTTTATCCTCCCCAGACTAATTTATTTTATTATTAATGTTGCTTTGAGCAAACTGTTGTGACTTTTCCATCTGTGGACTCAAAGTCCCATCATCCATACAAAAAGTATCCACATTTTTTCTTCCTGTGCATTTATTATTATTATTAGATGGAAAGGAGAGAAGGTTGCACCTTAATAAAATGGGATGAACCAAGTTAAAATGACAGAAATGTTAAATACAGTGAAACAAGTGTGGTCCTAATACAATGGTATATAGATGGTAGATAAAAAGTCTTGAAGGGAACAGCCAGACCGGATAAAATCAGGGATTCTTGGAGGTAGAGTGCTTGCAAGTCCAGAAAGTGCATAGAAAACATAACAGAGACAACTCCAATGGTACAATATATTATAGGATACATATTAAAAATGTATATAGAGTCAGTTCTACTCACATTTACCAGAGCTAGATCCAGCTCCGATATGTATAGCGTGACGTGGAATGATCCCCACTTCTGGGATATATGTGGCAGATAAATTCTTCAGATGTTTATACAATGATAGAGGTTCCAAACCGAGAAGATAGAAAATGGCAACTATAGTGCTCACTGTAGAAATAAGACCATAAGATGATATACAGTATAGGAGATGTACTCACATTTATTCGAGCAGGCTTACTGCTCGATGGAAAAGGGCGCTGGTGGTATTATCCCCACCTAGGATTCTTTAGTCCTCTTAGAGATGATAAATCAGGATGCAAATTAAAAAATATTTAAAAGATTCCTTTACTGGTAATAAATGAATAAAAAGTATCCACAATGGATTTCGCCTTGCAAGGCTTCTTCACGTAGACAAAAATAACAGAATAATAAACCTGGCATCTCATGGTTTATATAGGGGACAAATGGCAGCTAAGCTGTTTGAATTTGGTGCCATAATGACATCATGTGGGCAAATCATCATCAATTAATTACAGAAGATATATCATATGTAGAATCCTAGAACCAATTAAACCCTGATGCTGACTGGATAAGCCAGATCCATGCTCTTATAACTGAAATACACGACCTTTAGTTGGTACTAAAAAAACAACATTTAGAGAATGCAGCTGTGAATCTACAAAAATAACTCTGACATGCGATACAGTACAGAACACATTAATTTGCGCTGACAGAAATACACTCAAAGGATTTTGGTGAGTATGTCACCTTAATGTGCCTCCCCCGAGAAATCTGGGGGGGGGGGGCTCTTACATGTCTCCTCCACCTCTGACCATGTCACCATGGAAAGCAGGAGTGTATTCCAAATTAGGTAAGTATTTATTGATGTAAAATACACAAAAATAAAGATAAACGTAGGCTGTCTTACGCGTGTTGTCCGTAGAGCTAGTCCATTGATCCCATTGGTGGTCCTGTGGGTGTTTCTTGTAAAATCAGCTGTAGGAGATCTTCTAGGTTGATTTTCCCAGGTTATGCTGATTTTTCAGCAATTCTGCGACAGGGATAGAAGATACAAGATAGATAAAAACTATTTTTAGTGATAAAGTCTCTTCTGTGATGAAAACTTGAAAAGATATTCAATCCACAAGTTAGAGTTCAAAAACATCAGATTTTTTTGAACATTTAAATGATGTACACCATATCTATAATGTAATCACATGGAGGCCTTCAGAATAACTGTTCAGTAACCTGTATACACTGCAGAAAATATTTTAAAAAGTAAGTATTGACATAAAAAAGTAAGACGTCCTGAATGTCCATAGCTAGAATTATATGTGTTTAGTTTGACCAAATGTTGAACAATAGTTTAGATGCATTACTAATATTCAAGATTATTTACAATGTTATATTTTAGTTTTGAGTATGGCGCCAATTACAACTCAGAGAAGCAGACAAACTCATCAAGTCTACGCCCACTGTACAATTCTCTCTGCCTGGCAGACTGTGGCTCGTTAGTGTGATGACGTGGAGATGTACTTCCTTGATTGATATACTCTAAGAGTTTTGACATTGAATTGTCTTCTTTAAGACATTTCCTCTTCCTTTGCCGTTTGTTTCTTTTAAACAAATATGTGTCAATGTTGTCATTTATATAAGGAAGGAGGGTGGCAGAGTCTAACCTTCAAGCTAAACAGACGTGCGGTGACTGAGCTCCCACATCTTTGGTAGAATTTGGGTAATTAATCCTAGCAACCGCACTTATAAATTGCCCACAACACAGGTCAGGGGTCCTTGGTAAGCAGATTGCTACCTTACTTGAGGATTCATGTTAACAAGTGCCTGTACAAACCTACTGCAGCCTATTGGGAGCTAGGCTGGGAAAAGGGTGGCTGATCTACTCACTCAATGACTTGTGGCTGGGAATTGCTGTACTCCCCCTCCCCCCCACCCTTTTGGGCCAATGGGGGATATTTCGATCCCCTCAGGACTGCAGCTTCTACCCCCTGTGTCTACCTTTACCGCTCCATGAGAGGAGATTCCGAAACGCTCTCTGACATCCTAAGATGGCGTCTGTCTACCTCTTTGACTCAAACGGCATAAGTTCACTGTAGAGGCCCTGTCACAACCCTATCACACTCTCCCTAATGTGGCTCAATTAGATTTTAAAGCTGCAAGCACGCAATACAACCAGTAAGCTTAGGCTTCAGCAGGGATACCGGAACAACAAACGTCTGTAGGCGGAGAGGCCTACTTGGGGCAAGACAAACAAGAAGCATCCTTTGACACCCCTTATATACCTACCTGGACTGAGAGTCACCAGAGGCTTATCCATCGCCCACACAGGCGAAAGATTGTCCTCAGATAGCGACAACTTTTACCTACATCCTCGACTTTCCCTTAAGGGGATAAACTTGGTCTCCTAAAGTTACAAAGTCTGCGGCATACTGATGCTGGCCCACATGCCGGCCCGGGCTGGAGTGGCACCCAGTCCTGGAGCAAAGCCTATCATGGAAGAGAGGTGTCACTATCACTCATGGGTATTGCCTGTTCTCACTTACTGTCAGGATTGGATATATGAAACCCAAGATGCAGAACTTGTACTTGCAAAAATTACAAACAAAGGTCCAAAGCAAATAAGTCCAATAGGGCAAGGCAAAGGCAAAGTCATGTAATCCAAAGTTCAAAATCCAGGCAGCATAGGTTCAGCAACGGTTCAGCAATCCAAGGTCAGGTAACAGGTATCCAGGATAGCAGGTAACACAGGTAACAGTAGAAGGTAGCACAGAACAACTGAGCAATGACAGCACAGCTGTTCACAGTTTAATAGATTGTCAAACTAAAGACTGGCATGCCTCCATAACACCCTATTGGTGCATGGGGCCAGGCCCGGACTGGCCATCGGGCCGCGATGGCCGTGGGGCCGAAGCCGGCAGGGGATCTCCCCGGCCGGCCCCTGCAGGGCCAGCGCTATCCGAGCGCCAGCCCTGCTATGTGAATCCATGGGCCGGTGGGGAGATCAAAGATCTCCCTCACCGGCCCACAGACAGGGAGATGCGGCCGCTGGCTGGGGAGGGAGGGAGGGAGGCAGGAGAGGGGACCGGCGGAGCTCTAGCCAGCAGCTCCGCCGGGTCCTCTCGCGAGAGATCTCGCGAGAGTGAACTCTAACCTGCAGGTTAGAGTTCACTCTCACCACTGGACCACCAGGGAAGGCAGCATGGCACCCCCTCAAGGCTCCCCCTCCCAGGCAGAACGGCTCCCTCCCCCTCCCAGGCTAAAGGTAAGAAGGGAGGGGGGGTCATAACTTTTTTTTAAATTATTCATAAATAAAAATATATTTAAAATAAATTCCCTAACAGCCCCCTCACAAACAGCACCCCCAGACACACACAGCCCCCCCCAGACACACACACAGCACCCCAGACACACACAGCCCCCCCAGACATACACACACAGCACCCAGACACACACAGCACCCCCAGACACACACAGCACCCCAGACACACA
>OW240921.1:3667838-3715075 GCA_933207985.1 Pelobates cultripes | reverse complement strand
CCCCCAGACACACAGCACCCCAGACACACAGCACCCCCAGACACACACACAGCACCCCCAGATACACACACAGCACCCCCAGATACACACACAGCACCCCCAGACACACACAGTGCACCCAGACACACACATCACCCCCAAACACACACAGCACCCCAGACACACAGCACCCCCAGACACACACACACAGCACCCCAGATACACACACAGCACCCCCAGACACACACACAGCACCCCCAGACACACACAGCACACCCAGAACACACACAGCACCCCCAAACACACACAGCACCCCAAGATACACACACAGCACCCCAAGATACACACACAGCACCCCCAGACACACACAGCACACCCAGAGACACACACACACACACATATATATATATACAGATATATATATATATATATATAATATAAAATAACCCTCAGTGAGTTAACAGACAAAGAAAATTAGAAACCTAGAATGTGACGGCAGATAAAAACACCCTCACACACAGCACCCCTCTTACACAAACACACTGCGCACCTCACACATACAATACATCCAAATATATATATATATATATATACATACATAAATACATACATACATACACACACACACACACTACAGCACCCCTCACACTGCACCACTACACACATTACGCTCCAAATACACGCTAGATCCCTTACCCTATATGCACTCTTAATCCTCTACACACATACACACACACACACACACAATCTTCTATACACACTCTGGGTCCTTTACACACTAGATCTCTTACACACACACAGTGCACCACCTCCACACACACACTATATTCCTTGTAAGGAAACACATACAACATTCTCTAAACACACCCTCTCTACAACCCCTACACACACTACGTCACCTATACACACACACTACTGCCCGTATGCACACACTCGCTACATCCCCCATAACACTATGCCCCTATACACGCACTCTCTACAGCCCCTAGCCACACATATTACACCACACATATTACACCTATTTACACAATACCACACCACAATCTACACACAGATAATCCCACAAGCAGGCGCCAAACACATGCACCATACACTTTCCTGGCCCTTTTGTCCTCTCGTATCCCACTTGTGGAGACACCAGAGACAATTTAAAAGCAAACACAGCGCAAGCATGTTATTAAATTTGCTTGCGCTGCGCAGAACAAATACAGGGCCTTTTTCTAATGCTAGAGCTCTTCAGCGGAGCATGAACCAACATGCTCACTTTGAGAGGAGGCGTGCTTGTCATTAGTGATGACAAAACACACCCTCTCTGGCCCCGCCCCCTTCTTAGGGGGCCGCTCTAATTGAAAAATGCCCTGGCCTAATTTTTTTCCCAGTCCGGCCCTGCATGGGGCTGTCAATCATCAGGGTTGTCACGGGAGGTAATAATGTTTTTAATTGATTCCAGCCACACCCACAGGGCTGTCCTGCGGCATGGAACGATTGTGCACATCACCCAAGCGTCTATCATTGCCTGGGAAACATGACGCGATCGGAGTTCGGAGGTTGCGATCTGTCCCTAGCATTTGTGCGGTAGCACGTTCGGGCGGCTGTGGCTCGGAAGTGCCACCGGAGCAGCGAAGGAACAGAGGTAAGTCTTGACACTTACAGGGCTATCGACTGATCAGATTCTACGATCAACTCGACTGTTAGGGGAGTCTTGTAAAATTATCGGGTAGTTGTTGTGACAACAGAAGAATTTGTATCCATTTAATTGTTATTTTCGATGTGATTGTGTTGGGGTGGGGGACACCCAAAGCTTGCTGGCCTGTCAACCATTTTGTATTAGCCATTGTCCATTTTACAATTATGTTTTCTGAACACTGTGTTTGTAATATACTACAATATATATTTTTCCCCTATTTGTATATATATCCTTCCTATTTGGAGACAAAAACAGGAATATTGCTGAAAGTGATGGAATTACATGTTATATATAAATAACAACACTAAAGCCAAGGAGACTAATTAGTGAGTTCAATGTGCTCATATCTTCATTCCCACCAAGAATTCAAATATACTGCACTGTATTTTTCATGTGTTATAGCTTTTCATTACTATTGGAAAGTGGAATTGTTGTATTCCACTTTCCGTATCAGACAGAAAAAAAGATCAGCTCTCTCTAACTACACAAATACATAACAGAAACGATAAAACATGAAAGCACACCTAAAAATAGGGCTCCCTCACAGGCCCTACAACAGAAATGATACAAACAAATAGGAGAGAAGGTAGTGCCACTAAAAACCAAATAAATTTATCTTATATGGTTTTTATTGGCGCTACCTTCTCCCCTATTTGTTTGTACTTTCCGTATAAAGCCGGGCCTTTCTTAGAAAATAATATGAAAATCTGTCATAGAATTCTGAGTAAAGTTGTGGTTTTTCAAGGTAAATGAACAAGGAAACACCTGCCCCCCCTCCCCCATTTACTGTGGTGGGAACCGAAACCTCATATAATAAATACTTTCTCTATTTGCTTTGATCCCAGAGTAACTGTGTGCACAGACTCGCTATGATGTGGTTATTTTGAATGTTAAGTCATGTCACTAATCACTAAAATAGCTTTTGCTAACGGCTGTTTAAAAACTACAACATGTTACCTACCGGTAATTCCCTGCTGACGAGAATATTAAGGAAATAGAAGTTTTTGATATTTCATAGAAAAGGTACAGAAAGAAGTGATGTGGATGGACTCGCAGGTCTCTGCTACTCCAACAAAATGTCATATTTAATTGCATATAACTCAATAAACGTGAGTAGTAGGGTAGCGCGATGCACATGCTATATGATATAGTAACTTTTCTCCATAGCTGGGAGCCAGTGGGTACAGAGTCATCTACCTAGGTATGCGTTCTGATGGCATTGAATTGGTCAATTGTCCTCCCAGAAGGAATCATCCTTGTGTAATATGGAGGAACGTGGGCAGTATTCGGAATACTAACAGAGACCAGACGACCAGTCTATCCGTGTTGTGTAAGGGGGCAGTTGTGATGTGCTGAGTTCCAATATGTGTGATCATATGGGTATAGAGCCTTTGGGATGGCCTCTCACCCCTTCCCCTACCCCCCTCCACAAGTTAAGGGAATGGCCGAGGTCCGGGTGGTTTATGCCCTCCCTTTTGCTTCACCACGTCCGCTGACGAGAATATTAACATCTCTTGTTAATAATAATAAAAGACACCAGGCTGACACCAAATATTAACATCTCTTGTTAATAATAATAGACACCAAACTGAACACCCGCCTCAGCTAAGTATAAAAAGAAAAATCTCCTGTTAAACCACCAAATATAAACTATGTCTTGATTGAATATTATAGTAATTTACCCAACTGCATGACAGTAATTCTCACAAGACCCATGGTGTATGCATGTGTAGCGGATGGTATTGTGGCTGTCCTTACAGACTATGAGAATCCTGCAATTCGTGTGTTGTTTCTGCTTTGTATTTCATTGTAACTGGCATTAGTATGATTGTTCGGTAGTTTCCATCTGTATTTCATACAAATGGAAACTACCAAACTAATAGACCTACCCAGAGTGAAGTGTGTCCCTAATTAAGCTGTAAAATACGTGTTAACCGCAGACTAATAGGTGGTTTATGGATGTATCTGGGTGGCCGCCATTCGGCATGTGAACACGTGGCTGTGGCCATCTTATGCACGAAAGACTCAGCGGTGTTTGGTCGTCGAGTGTCTGGAACTCAAATCGGGCACTCGATTACCCAAACACCGCTGACACCTCCAGAGCTCCATAACTCACGAACGGGAAGACGAATCAGCCCCCCGTTCGGTGAGTTTGGAGTACCTAACAAGGGCATTCATGCGAATGCTGGTTTAATGGTGGATGGCATGTATTTCTGTGTATTTTACCTCCCGAACGGAGACCGACCGCAGGGCCAAAACGCATGGAATCCTTTTCGGATACCACCTCGTGTGCGGTCGGTCAAATTTCACCCTCCACCTAACTCCCGATCTGGGTGAATTTTGGATATGTTAGTCACCCAGATCAGGGCTACCAGGGGGTACCCTAAGTATTGGTGTACCTGCTAATCTTGGGGTACATCCAGAACTTGGGGAAAACTGTAACCTGTATAATGGAATTAGGTGTCATACTAAGGGGAGGAGATGTGTGGGAGGTAACTGCTATTCCATTGGGTACTGTATTAATGAATGTGAATCCCTCCCTTGCATGGGAGAAATGCTTAAAAGGAGGTTGTGTGGAATAAACGTCAGTTCTGCTCCTGGTGCTGTGTGTCGTCCAGTCATTGGGATCTGAATGGGGATATTCGTGGATTACCTTGCTTGTTGGAATTATTACTTCGAGGGATTTTTCGTTACTTGATCCTGAGCCTCACTGGGATCTTAGTGGAGTTAACCTGTGAAATACCAGGCCTCCGCTACAGCATGTAAATCAGTCTGAAACTGTTATTTATCATTCACATGCTTACTGAGTTCCTCTGGTCCTGGACCCTTAGGGACCCCATTATGTTAATTAATTCCCTCCCTAGGTGAATCCATGACCCTTCGTCTTACTGTATAATTTCCCCATAGGTAGCCTGAGTCTCTGAATGATGGACATCAAGCCACTGGATCTAGCCATTGGAAGTATGGACACCAAATCCAGCCCCCCCATCTACGATAGTCCCCCCAACCTTAACAAGAAAGAACTGTGGTAGAGCCAATACTGGATACACTAGGACACGGGGGATAACATCCGGTGCTGTAGCAGGACACCCGTTAAGGCTCTTGCTGTGAATTTTTACACATTTGTAGCTCTTCACACTTTACTAATAAATCTTTGCAAAAGGTTTTGTTATTGACGCCATTTCTTCCTGCTCCGGCTACACTTACCTCTCTCACAAATCTCTCACGGATGTCACAGTTAAGCTTGCTGGCCTGTCAACCATTTTGTATTAGCCATTGTCCATTTTACAATTATGTTTTCTGAACACTGTGTTTGTAATATACTACAATATATATTTTCCCCCTATTTGTATGTATATCCTTCCTATTTGGAGACAAAAACAGGAATATTGCTGAAAGTGATGGAATTACATGTTATATATAAATAACAACACTAAAGCCAAGGAGACTAATTACTAATCTGGACACCAACCTGATTTAAGAGCATTTGACAGGTTTTGGTTTATTCATGCTGTGTCTTCACATTAAAATCTTGTAGTTTTGCTAAAAGTGAGAAAAATCTTTCTGCAGCATAACCTTATATATATATTTTACAGGGCCAGATTAAAAGCCCATTGGGTCTGTTGCTGACAATTATGATGGACCTAATTACAGAATCTTATCAAAGGAAAACATTAAAACAGTTATACCTTCCAAGCATCATGTATCTGGTGGAGGTGGTGCTGGAGGGAAACTCACAGGATATAGCTATCAGAAAACACATGCCCTATGCTAATCTCTCGCTTTCATCTTTTAAGTAAATCCATACCCCCTATAAGCAGTGTCTGGTTAAGCAGGATTTCGCTGGGTGGGGTAAAAGGGTGGGCCACTGATGCAAATCACGTAACCAGAACTGCCCAAAGGGACAAACATGCCCAAAAAGGGGGCGTGTCTGCACGAAATATTAGATGGTCAGCCTGCCAATCATGCATGATGACCAACCAAGGGCATACTGTGCAGACAGCACCTGGAGCTTGGCATAAATGTGTTTATTGATGCGCTAGTTTTAAGCTTTCTAAGGACTTGCTGGTCCACTCCTCTCCTCACCTTCTTATTAGCAGGCAGAAGCTCCTCTTATACAGTCTGAGACAGAGAAAAAGTGTACGTAGTGAGTGTAGAAGAAGGGAACATACCACAGCGTCAGCTTTACCTTAACTAATTTCATTTTCAGCCAGTGCACAACAGTTTTGTTCCTCTACATCCGTCTTGAGTTTTTATACTTCAGCAGGAGCTTGTGAAAAGTAAAAAAAAAAAGTTTTAGTTTTTTTTAAATCAATGGGTCTATTCCATAAGCATGGGCCTGAAGCTGCAGCTCCATCAGCCCCTATGTTAATCCAGCCCTGATCTTTTACCATCTGCCCCTTATCACTAATCCTCTCAGTGAATGCACTGGAAATAAATCATCAGTCCAATATCCTTTGTGGAGCCATTGTAGTTCTTCCTTGTGTATCTTATTTTGAGGACCCAAAGGTTTCCTTTCTGACAGTCCACGAATCACAATGATTGTGACCCTACTCATACAGGAACCTGGGGGCCCCTGGGTTACACTAATCAGTAGGAGGCCCAGGATGGGAATTTTCCAAGGACAATGTCCAGCTGCCATGTTCTAGTTCATTATCATTAACATGGCTTGGAGTTGCAGTTTAACAAATGGAGATGTTGCTTGATCCTTCAGTGTTTATGTCACTTTATATATTACCATCCGATGGAAAAGGACCTGCACATATTACTCGACATTGGCCGTGCACAAGCTAAAGTGGCTCTAACCAAAACAATAAAATATGTCTCCATCGAAATATGTGCTGTCTATTCTTTAAAAATAGAATTACTCCAATTCCAGGGACCTGCACATGACAAGCACAAACCAGGAAACCCCCTGTATTCTAACAGCTACTGCTTGCTTAATAAACTAGGTTATTGTAGGAAAAAAATCATCCGGTTTAAAAGATACGTCCGGAAGTATAAAGTCACCACATTTAACCACAATATACTTGCATAATTCATAGACAAGAAATAAATAACAGGAACCCTGACATACCACACAACAAACTTAGTTATATGATACTTATTTATTAGCAGCCATAAAGCAAACAAACAAATGAGGAAAACACAACCAGTTTTGCTAAGAAATCAGAACTGTTTTTTAAACTTGATAACTGCACTCAGAGTGAAATCTTAACTCTGGAGACTACTACGTTCCAAAGAATGTACGCTGCAGCAATGGCATATAGGAACAGTCCATTGATACAATTGTGCTCAAATGTTTGCACACCCTGGCAGAAATTGTGACATTTTGGCATTGATTTTGAAAATATGACTGATCATGCAAACAAATGCCTTTTATTGAAGGATAGTGATCATATGAAGTCATTTATTATCACATAGTTGTTGGGCTCCTTTTTATATCATAATGATAACAGAAATCACCCAAATGGTCCTGATCAAATTTTTACATAACCTTGAATGTTTGGCCTTGTTACAGGCACACAAAATGACACACACAGGTTAAAATGGCAATTAAAGGTTAATTTCTCACACCTGTGGTTTTTTAAATTGCAATTAGTGGCTGTGTATAATTAGTCAATGAGTTTGTTAGCTCTCACATGGGTGCACTGAGAAGGCTAGATACTGAGCCATTGGGAACAGAAAAGCACGGTCAAAAGACCTGCGTAACAAGGTAATGGAACTTTATAAAGATGGACAAGGATATAAAAAGATATCAAAAGCCTTGAAAATGCCAGTCAGTACTGTTCAATATGCCCCTGTTTACAATATGCCCGACAACACCTTGACGCACCTCATAGTTTCTGGCACACTGTAATTTGGGGCGATGAGACCAAAATAGAGCTTTATGGTCACAACCATAAGCGCTATGTTTGGAGAGGGGTCAAGAAGGCATATAGTGAAAGAATACCATCCCCACTGTGAAGCATGGTGGTGGCTCACCGATGATTTGAGTGGGTGGGAGCTCTAAAGGCACAGGAAATCTTGTGAAAATTGATCGCAAGATAAATGCAGCATATTATCAGAAAATACTGGCAGACAATTTGCATTCTTCTGCATGGACACTTTTGGACTTTCCAGCATGACAATGACCCTAAGCACAAGGCCAAGCTGACCCTCCAGTGGTTACAGTAGAAAAAGGTGAAGGTTCTGGAGTGGCCATCACAGTCTCCTGACCTTAATATCATCGAACCACTCTGGGGAGATCTGAAACGTGCGGTTTATGGAAGACGACCAAAGATTTTGCATGCCTCAGGCATTTTGCTAAGACGAATGGGCAGCCACCTGCAAGAATTAGTGGTCTCTTAGACAACTATTACAAAAGACTGCACGCTGTCATTGATGCTAAAGGGGGCAATACACAGTATTAAGAACTAAGGGGATGCAGACTTTTGAACAGGAGTCGTTTAATTGTTTTCTTTGTTGCCATGTTTTGTTTTATGATTGTCCCATTCAGTTATAGCCTGCAGTAGAATTTGAATCCCATAAGAAATCAAATAAATGTGTTTTGCCTGCTAGTGCAATATATGAGAGAACCTTTAACTTTAGAGGAAATAGAGTACAACCATTCAATATGATAACATCTAATTATTTGTTACAGTCTGGTTGTGGAGGCTCAGTATGCGGAGTCTAGCACATCCTTGCAGCAACACAACTATCCAAGAGGTCTGATGTGGCAACAGGACTACCAGAAAGCTGGGTAGAAGCACACGGGTTACATTTATAAAGTATTAAATTGAAAATCCTAATGGCATTGTCTGTTCCAGGCAAAGGGGTCAGTCCATTTGGGGTCATTAGCCAAGGTTGATAAACTTTAAATAAATAGAGAGAACTGGTAGCAAGGATACAGGATATGAGTGAAGGAACATCTGAGTGGTCATTCCTAAGTAGGAGAATAGTGTTGGACAAATTTACTTCTAACATTATCAGGGTCTGCCCCAATGCACATATCCACAAGGACACAGCGCAAGTCAATAGCAGCCCAACAGCTCGTCGCCTTGATTGCACCAAGGCCTGGGTCCGAGAACAACAATGAGGATCTCAGGTGTCCTACCTCACTGTAAAGATTGAAATCAGCCACCAGTCCCTTAGACGAGTTCTGGATGTCCATGATGCAGCATTAAGGATGAATATCTCCCTTATCACCCTGCTGAGAAAGCCTTTGACAAGGTCAGATGGGATTTTCTAAGTGACGCTTTGAAGGCATACGGTTTAGAAGCGGCAGTCCATGATGCAATTATGGCATTGTACACAGTCCCCTTGGCAAGGACGGTAGGACCAGGTATGAAGGTAGATTGGGTTAATATTATGAACGGCACCAGGCAGGGATGCCCCCTGTCCAATTCATTATATGTTTTAACCATTAAGCCCCTGGCAGAAGAAATAAGGCAAAATAGAAAGATTGAGGGTTTCAAGATAAATAAGGTAAAACATAAAGTCAACTTATACGCTGATGACGTCATGCTTACTTTACAAAACCAATTGCCGCCGGAATTGATAAAGGTACTGGGTCAATATAGTGAATACTCAAACTATAAATTAAATACAAATAAAACTACAATAATGGCAAGCAAGATTGATAGTGAAGACAGGAACTTTATTAAAACAACTTATAACTTCGCCTGAACAAAGGATAATACTACGTTTCTGGGTATTAAAATTCTAAGAAACATAAATAAAGTAATTGAGGTTAATTTTCTCCCACTTATAAAATACACAAACAAAACCTTGAACAATGGGTCAGTAAGGAGATCTCCTGGATAGGGCGTATAAATACGATTCGATCATACATTCTGCCTAAATGGAATTATATTTTTAGAATGTTACCGATACAAGTGCCAATGACCTGGTTAAAAATAATACAGTCAGCTTTTTCTAAATTTATTTGGAAGGGGGAAAAAAACAGAATAAATTTAAATTTGATATCAAAAAAGAAAAAAGATAGGGGACTAGCAGCCCCAAATATAATAGAATATCATAATGCTTGCATGCTAGCACATGCTAAAACCACCCAAAGTAGAGACCAAAAAGATTAAGCTTGGTACCAAATAGAATCCGCACTAGTAGAAGTAGATAGTTTTTCCGAATTATTTTGGACAACAAAAAAAAAGATAAAATTAAAAATAGACCTGCGTCCCAGAAAATTCAATTATTAGTAATAGTATTTTGAGACTGTGGAATAAAATTAAAAAATATTATAAAATAGAATATAGACTGTTTCCTTTTTTACCTATGGTGGGGATCCCGGGGAATATTGAAGGTATTAATATCAGTAAATGGATACAGGTGGGAATTAAGACTATCCAAGATTGTACAGATAAAAATAAATAAATTAAGCCTTTTAACCAGCTACAAACAGAGTTTGGACTTAATAGTAAGGAGATCTTTACATAATTTGAGAATCAAATTCTATCTGGGGAGATTTGTGGAATTTAAGATAAAAGTACTAATAATTTAAGACATATTCTGGATAATCATAGATCGAAAGGACATATAACTAGATGTTATGAATTTCTAAAAGAACTTCAGAGGAACCATGAGTGGAAATCCAAGACTAAGTGGGAAAAAGATCTTAATTCAGAAATTACATATTTAGATCTGATAAGGGCTATAGTCAATGTGAATAAAATGGTACATTGCTTGAATATCGCAGAGAATTTTTATAAGCTAGTAAATAGATGGAATATGGTCCCAGAAAAACTGTCTAAAATATATAAAGATCAGCAAAATAAATGTTGGAGATGTGAAACAGGGAAAGAAGATTATCTTCATATATGGTGGCAATGCAAACAGTTAAGAAAGGTATGGAAGAGCATTTATGATCAGATATTCGCAATTTGTCAGGTAAATATACCTTTCACTCCACAGAGTTTATTATTACACCAGGGTTGGCCCGGTATGGCTACTGAAAAAAGTATGTTGATAATACACATTTTGATGGCAGCAAAGATAGTGCTGGCAAGGCATTGGAAAAGTAAAAAGGTTTTAGAGTGGAACGAAATAAAAAACCAAACGATACATCAATGTAAAATGGAAATCGGAATAATTCAAAGGAATTCATATAGATTGATGAACATTAATAAATGGATAAAAATTGTGGAAAAGGTCCTAGTCAGTAATTAATGTCTATCGTTAAATATAATGTATAATGCCCCAGAGGTATGATTGGGTCCCAAGGGAAATAAGCTAAAACAGATGTAGGTTAAATAAGGAAAATAAGATTGTAGATATAGATATGTACAATGAGAAATAAAGTAATTGTTATCCCTCTGGGCAAGTGAATTTTGTTTTTGTATGTATTTTAATTCTGTAATACATGTACATTTATAGATATTTTTTTCTGTATGGAAATAAGCTAATCGCTTGATTACATGTATTCCAACTTGTAATGTATGTATTGATGTATAAAGGGCAATATTTGAAAAATAAAATATAGATTAAAAAAAAAAGAGAGATCTGCCACCAGTGGACAGGCAAAGTGCTATTATTTTATTGGTATTAGTGTGAGCAATAGCTGACAATATTTTTTCTCTTCTATGCCACGGAGATATTGTCATCACTCCGGAACATATATGAAATTCTTATGAGGTCAGTTAATATTGACATTCTGCAGTTAACCATGAAGGAGGTCATTAAGATCCACTCTAATGTATTGTGGATGAAATAATATATATTTCTTTACATGTCTAAATTCCCAAAGACGCTAACCTAAATAAAACATTTCTTTACTAGGTTATCAGAGAAACCTCCCACGTACAACCAATTAGGGCGGAGGAGCTCTTTATTTGGGCGACCCCCATCGTCACCCGATAGGTGAGATCATGCTTAGTGGTGGAGCGAGTGAATATATTTTGACTCTCTATCGTATATTTAACGGTTTAACTGAATTTTTATGTCCCGAGGTACTCGTATAGGGATCTTTTGATCTAATTAATCCTGTTCACCCCTGGGGGAGGAAGCGGGAGTTGTACACATTAATTTATTTTGTTATATACAAATTGATACTCAAAATACAAGCTCTCTATCATTTTGTGTACCAATATATTTTCCCCTCTTTTGGCTTATCTCTTTCTTTCTCTATCTATTGGTACAAGTGATACCAGAGCAGGTTGGGGAAAGTTCCAGTGATACGATGTGCTCACAGTAAGATGCATACCAGAGCAGGTTGGGGCAAGGTCCAGTGATACGATGTACTCACAGTAAGATGCATACCAGAGCAAGTTGGGGCAAGGTCCAGTGATACGATGTACCCAAAGTAAGATGGATACCAGAGCAGGTTGGGGAAAGGTCCATTGATACGATGTACCCACAGTAAGATGGATTCCAGAGCAGGTTGGGGCAAGGTCCATTGATACGATGTACCCACAGTAAGATGGATACCAGAGCAGGTTGGGGCAAGGTCCAGTGATACGATGTACCAGCAGTAAGATGGATACCAGAGCAGGTTGGGGCAAGTTCCAGTGATACAATGTCCCCACAGTAAGATGGATCCCAGGCAGGTTGGGGCAAGGTCCAGTGATACAATGTACCCACAGTAAGATGGATACCAGAGCAGGTTGGGACAAGCCACTTGAGGGACTTTCAGAATTGAAACAGACTTTTGGTCCGTTATCTGACACTGGACATGAGGACCTCCAGTGTCAGATTTTCCCCATAGGAAAGCATTGTATTATGCTTTCATATGGGGATATCCTAATGTGAGCATGGCCATTGCCGTGCGTGCGCATTAGGTCTACCCCGCTGGCGGACGTTGGTGGGGGAGGAGCGTGGGTGGAGCTGAGCCAGTGCCGAGGTACCTCAGTGCTGAACCCAGGTAAGTGACTGAAGGGGTTATTAAACCCGACAGTGCCGCGGGAGGGGACCTTGACAGATAGGGAAGCTATAGTGCCAGGAAAACGAGTTAGATATCCTGGCACTATAGTTTCACTTTAAATAAATATATACACAAATTGGACCTCATCGGGCTCCCAGAATCCAGAGCTGAATATGCCAGTGCATTGCATTATAAAATTTGTGGGAAGGGAGCAGCCTTTAACCCCACAAGATATCTCTGGAATGGGGGAAAGAAGATGCCCCATCATATTCCCACTGGCCAGTGGTCTTAGAGACGGTGACTAGCCAGGACTCTGACTAGAATGCTGTGTATAGCAAACTGAATGTCCTGCATTTTAACAAAAGCCTGACAGCACGTTCCTGCAGCGACACAAAGCAGAACGCCATTTACATTCCCAATTACGAAGTAGAAGCAGTGAGTAGGTCCGCACAGCTTATTGCTGCTAATCTCGGACCTGTGATAAATTAAAATCTAAATGGCAAACTGTAGACAAAAGTAGCTGATTTGGAAAAAAATCAACTTATTTACTTGATTCAAATGACTGCATTTCAGAATTTAGTAAATGTGATTAGATTGTGTTGCCACTTGATCAAAGGTTGACTCACATCCGCTGTGCAGATAGGGGTTTCCCATTTTAAAGAGATGCGTTCCAGCATTCTCAATACAGTATGTTTACGTGTCCCGTTGAGTTGATAACTGGTTTTAATAGCTAGGAAAATAACACGCATGAACCTGCAAATTATAGCTGCAAGCAACGATACTTCCACACACTTTGCAATTATAGATGTAAGAAGAGTTAGAAAATACATGGTATCCCACCATGAGACCCCGCATGCACACACACACACATGGCAACAGGTTAACCCTTTCAGTACACCGTCTTTGCAGCAGAGAACAGAGAACTTAAAATGTGTGTGGTGGGATGGGGGACATTGGGTTGGGCATGACGAGTGGTGAGGTCAGAAGATACCCAGTTCTCCTCGGCCATAATATGCCATGAGGTGTCCTTCACTGTCCGTGAGGGCCAGGGGATGCCCAGCTTTCTGAACTCTAAAATCCAGATATGCAGATATGAGAGTCATCACCCAGTATGTTGGTTATCCACGGGCCCCTTGCCACCCCAACAATATATATCCTTTCCTAACCCCACCCATATTTAATGTTTAAATATTTATTCTATATTTACTGGTCAATGTATTGTTTTATGAGCTTCATTCTTCAGTCTTCTTTCTTTGGCTTTCTAAATGACTTTTAAAAGAATTACTGTAACGGATCGCCTGTCACCCCGGCTGGGTACCTCTGTTATTGGGTGCTCCTAGCGCTTACAGAGGACTCCAAGTGCTCCACCAGACACCACAACCACCGCAGATCCCACTAACCGCCGTAGCATGGTTGGGGTCTTGCCTTCTCTTACCCAGGGTCCAGTGGGTGAACCTCTCATCCAAGAGGAACAAGCTTAGTAGTGATTAGCTAAGGGAGTATGCAGAGCATAGCAATCCCTTGTAGTGATATAGCAATTCCCCCAATAAGAGACAAACTCTAGATTGAGGGTGAAGTAGAACTGAAGCTTTTAATCAAACATTATGCTTTTATGCACATTTTACACACATAGTACTACCCACAGGGTTTTGCAGAACAACCAATCAATCCATACAATACACTCAGACACTCCCACACAAAATCCTCCCCTCTGCCTGTGATATGATTACTGAACACAATCGTCTAACTTAATTATCACAGGCAGAAAATACACAGTTTTTCACAATATTCATAACTCTAAAAGTATACATCACATTCACATAAAACGTACATTTTCAGAATCAGCATACTCCAAATACAAACATGCGTAAAAATCATACAAATTGGTCCAGTGGGTCAAAGGTTAGTTGGAAGCCCCTTTGTGACCGCCTGCAAGCATGGCTTAGGTGTGGTAAGCCAATTACCTCCAGCATACAGAAAATAGCTCTATTCACAACAGTAAAAACACATAAAATACACAATTCCTATTATACTTAACAGAACCCCCACATTCTTGGATCCATAACTTGGAACTGAGCGCTCACTATATCTGAACAGCGTTCAGATACCACAAACACAGTCAAATCGCCATGGGGTTAAACCATAGCAACAAGTTCCAACTGGTCTGGCAGTGTCCCTGGGACAACACCCTGCTGGAGAACAATAGACAGGAAACGGGGGAAGGGCACACCTTCTCATGTATTCAAAGGGGCAGAAAAAGTGTTTCAAAATCCAATAAGCCCAAATAATGTCTTTAAAGGGCAATACATCCCAGGGGCCATAGTCACATGGCAGGAGCCTGGCAATCAGTCTTCTCCAATGCCCAGTGGCGAGGTCGGCTTCCCTACTATTACAATGTTTGTTGATACTAAATAAATAAAAAACTGCCATATCTCAAAAGAACCTCATCGGGCCTAACCCGATATCCCTTCGTCCCACCCAACCACTTACGGGAGACCACCTGTCAACAATCAACTGGTATTATTCATGTCCCGGCAAGCCCACTTTTTAAATGAATATCTATTTATTTGTAATATAAAGAGCTAGTTGCCATTTATTGATTTTGTTAATGTGCTTTCATTTGAAAAAGGGTTAATTTATCATGCATTAATGGCATTAATGTGATTTATTTACTAATCTGCGTACTGGTAGGACAGGTTGTGCTCGGCTAGTGAGACCCTATGTCTGTTCTCACTCTGTGTAGAATTTCTGCCAACAAAAGGGATTTTATTTTAGCCCATGAAACTGCAGCTACATTTAGGGGGATATTTATCAAAGTAACACTTTCCTTCACAATAAATTCTGCTTGTTTTCTCAGATATCTCCATTACCCAAGACTCCCAGGTTTACATTAGTGGGAAAAAGAGAAGTGAATCATGAATCTTTTGCGTCATCAAAAAAATAGCGTATATTCCCCAAAAAATAGCGTATTTTCCAAAAAAGACGGTTAGGGTACAAAAAGCAACAGATTTAACAATCAGATGAATTCAATAAATTGCACCATAAACTCACTGAAAATTGGACAGAAAGGGTTGGAGACACTATGATAAATATCCCCCTTTGTGTCTATGAATTGGAGCTGCGGTTTTGATGGGGTGTACTGACGAGTGCTCAAACTCCGGTTGGATCCTTTTACTAATTAGCATCACTAATAAGTATTGAATCACATTTTATTTTATAATTCTTTATTTTACTTGTGAAGATAGGAACAAGTTCTACCCCTTAGGTGTAACTGCCTACCTTAAAGGCACAGTGGCCGATGTGTTTAGAGCCTATACCCTTATCAAAGGCTCTTTAAAATGTGAGTTTTTCTGTCACCCATTTATGTTTCACTAAGGTGTTGCTGTACAATACTACTCTATATATTTTTTTATTCTGTTTATTTTACATGTATACCCCGTACTATTACACTTTAGCACTGCACTTATTGCAAGTAGTGTGGTACTCTGACTCACTGCTTGCTAAATTATTATTATTAACATATACAAATCACCAATTTACTCTGCAGAAGGTTACAATTTTTAATGCGGGATTATAAGAGTTAATAAGAAACAGACTATTATTAAAGTTAACAGAAACCACACGTTTAATGAGGATTTTACAATAGAGGAGGTGAGTTACAAAAACACATATTTGCAGTAAATGTTTTGTTAATGCCAGAATTCAGATTTTAAAACTATCAGCAAAAAACATATAAAATCGGTTAATGTGAGTTTATTGCCACACACAGTAGATCAAATAATCTTTAGAAAAAGCCATCTGTGTATGAAATGAAAGAGGCACAATACAATAGTACCGGGGTTGCTGTATCTCTGGGGCAGAATGGGCACAAGTTCTCGTATTCTCATTTTTTGATTCAATGCATTCGCTTAGACTCTCCCTAAATTGAAAGGGTAATCCAGATGTGCACACCATGCTCATTTTGCCATGAGGGATATCAGTTAAATTTTACTAACAAGGCCCAAAATGATCACGCAGAGAGAACTTGCCGGCATTTCGGTTCTGGATGGCCCTTATGGATAGGATCGGTCTGATATACAATGGTATCGATTCTCTCTGTAATGGCACTAGTGAGCAAACACTGCTTTGAGACCTGAGCGGGGATTTACTGAAGGGCAAGCTACTAAGCTTCTGTCCATTCTCACATTCTCTGTTTTTGCTACAATTTAATAGTACCAGGGATATGGAAAGGAATATCTGGTATAAATCATCACGGTCCGTCTTCCATCAAAATGTAAAACACTGTGTGAAGATTCCCATGTGGGTGTCCAGACCAGTTTGATACATTTTGTCTGTAAATAACATTGAAATGTAAGCGGCTACCTGGAAGTGAGGCGGTATATACCAAGGGTCTGATTTCATTTATAATCTGACATTTTGTACATCTGCATTCAACGGAATGCTAGAATGAGGAAATTAATCACCGGATCTCATTGAATCTCATCATTTCACTCAGTTACGATGAATGAGCTTTGTGTTTAGTAACCAAAGCTGTGCTTGTCCTAACGCTGCAGAATAAGCTGGTGCTATATGAATACCAGTAATAATAATAATAATAAACAGGTGAACTGTACCAAGACCGACAGGCGGGACAGGCCTGTAAATAAAGAGAGCCGACCGTGAGAATGAAATAGTCGAGTTAAAAGGGGAGAGGAGGGTGGATTTCGGTCAATACGAGTGTGGTATAGACCGCAGGTGTTTTAAAGGCCGAATAACTCCTCCCATAACTTCAGATCTTGCGTCCTGAACATGTATTACCATAATCACTGTATCAGAGCACTGATGGGTCCCCACAGAGCACAATGCATGTTACATCTATAGGGAGACTGTAAGCACACAGAAGTTTATAAACCCCTGAACGAGGTGGCCTTAGATCAGAACGCTCACACTACCATTCCAGCCAGTCTTCCTGGTGATAATTAATAAACAACACAGGAAATAAACTAACCGCACACAATCAGTGAGAATTTAGGAGTGACTCGAAAGGGGATTTCCAGATTAGTGAACCAGATAAATCTAGATCAGTGTTTCTTAAAAGGTAGAATCCCAGATTTTTTAAAACCACAGCTTTCACGAGGCTCTGCCATTCTAAAGGCGTGCAAAGAATTGTGGTAGTTGTAGTTCTACAACATCTGGTGATCTACCTTTTGAGCAGCCCTTGTCTAGATATTCTCCCTCTGCACGTTTTTTGCTTTGCTTTTCATAAAAATATTGTATTTTAGAATTTATTACAAAAGGCAAAAGACTGGCAGTCGCTGCTGTTTCAAATTACTGACTGATTTATTGATCTGTTGTTGCATTGCGACTTCTGCAAACATTGCGATTTGTGGGGAATGTGTAACCACTCGCTGTATGGATGACACGTTTTGCAGGAATAGTAATAGTCATTGTGTCATATCCCCAAATTTTCTATAAAAACAAAATAAATTCACACCAAATCTTAACATATTAGAAATAAACATTTATTAAAAATCAATAATATTGACAGACATTAATAATTTGAGAGGGATTTTACTGTACAAGTTATCGTTATCCTAATTTATCCTCTATCCTATTTTTAGCCCTTAATGCCTAATAATTGCAGCGCCGTTCCACAATGCACTGCAGACTGATCAAAGAATTACATTTCCTTTCCACTAATTAACACTCGCTAAATAAAAGTCATACATGGGTTATGTTAAAACAAGGGGAATAATTTGATCTTTTTTTAGAATTTATTATATGTGAATTTGTAAGGCACAACCTGGCACATCATGCTAATCATACTAGGTCCATGATACCACAAGTGGGGACAATGTAATGAGAGGAATGTGAGTGTTTTTAATCTTTATACCTGTCTACTGCAGTCTCCATCCCTGTAAGTGGCTGAATGTAATTAAATGGTTTAAGAATCGAGGTGACAATTCCTCTTTAATAAGAAATCAATGAGTATTCTATTAATTGGTATAACAAAATCCATGTGTAGATATAGCTTTATATAAAACCATGTATCGCTATACATGTAATCTAAATATTAGTAAAACACACAGCATGCAGGAACATTGATACATCATGGATTTCTTCATTTATAAAATATTTAGAATGCCTTCCAGAGTGTTACATTACTCTGAGACGGTTTAACGAGATATAATAAAGTAATTCTAATTATTATATTTTTGAGGAAGTAAAGGATAAGGCTTTAATGTGCAGCAGTTCACGATGTGTTCAGGCATTCACTACACTAACACATCTTCATTACCGCTGACATAACAAAAGCCACATTATTTCACACGAAGAGTCCTATTCTATAGTAATAAAGATATTAATAAGAAGAATTCAATAAACATCAGAAAACATCATCGTTACATGAATTCGGTTTTTGTTGACCTGCACATTTTGTTGAATTGTCCCCATAGAAAGTGTAATAATCAGAATGATCTATCACGTTCCCTGCTATGTGTCCCTAACATTGGGGTTACGTTTGTTTCTCCGTGGTGTGTTTGGGACAGGGGAAGATTTTCTTCAGAGATTGTTTGAAGTCCATTTCCTTCCACAGGATGGTCCTTGGGATTTTCAGTTATATTCACTGAGGTGTAGCGAACACTAACAAAGAAGGCTGGGAGTTATTATATTGGCACAAGTTAAGTGACTTCATATTTTCTGTTTTTCACCCTGGGGTCATAATCAATCAGACTTGGGTTACAAAAAGGCACCAAAAGGCACCAATTATAGAGCCTTCTCCAGCTAGTTACACGGAAATCCTGCTCTTGACCCAGCTAGTTCACACAGAATCCTGTTCTAGAACCAGTTAGTTAACCCAGAATCCTGTTCTAGTCCCAGCTAGTTCACACAGAATCCTGTTCTAGATCCAGCCAGTCCACACAGAATCCTGCTCTAGACCCAGCTAGTTCACACAGAATGATGTTCTAGACCCAGCTAGTTCACACAGAATCATGTTCTAGAGCCAGCTAGTTCACACAGAATCATGTTCTAGACCCAGCTAGTTCACACAGAACGATGCTCTAGAACCAGCTAGTTAACCCAGAATCCTGTTCTAGACGCAGCTAGATCACGTAGAATCATGTTCTAGAACCAGCTAGTTAACATGGAATCCTCTTTTAGATCCAGCTAGTTCACACATAATCCTGTTCTAGACCCAGCTAGTTAACCCAGAATCCTGTTCTAGACTTAGCTAAATAACCCCAAATCCTTTTCTACACCCAGCTAATTCACACAGATTCCTGTTCTAGACCCAGCTAGTTAACCCAGAATCCTGTTCTAGACCCAGAAGGAATTATACTTTCCTGATACTTACCAGCATAGATTAAGCTGAACATGTCCTATTTTTCTGAAAACAAACAATAAAGATGTTTTAATACAATTTATAGTACCGTGTCTATTTTTCTCCTTCTTTAACAAATGTAAAATTAATTGCCCTTACATTTTCTAATAGTTTCTGCTGTTTATCTGATTAAACCAGTTCTGGGCTCCTATTTCGTCTAGTCTGGAGAGCTGACATTTTGCTGGAAGATTTGCAGTCCCCGTTGTAATTGGCAGAATACACCATAGAGTGTCATTGAAGCATTGCTCAAGGTCATATTGTAGCTGGCAGTGAATGTCTATGATGTTTTCCACCATGGGACTCCAATAAAATGGCTACTCCATGAAAAGGCAAACATCCATTAAATTAATATTTATTTGGCAAAGAGAGAAAAAGAACAACTAATGCCATCAAATTAGAAGAATGTGTATTCCTTACCTTTTCAAACAGTAACAGTAAATTAAAATTCCAAAAAATACTGCCAGAGAAACGATGACAGGAGCAATGGCCCAAGCAGGAAAACGTACGTCAGTCTGATCGCCAACTGTTGTGTTTCCTATTGGACCCACCAGCTTCATCTCTGGTTGGATCGTCTCATCTGAAACCATGAGGAATACAAGTGAAAAGGCCTGGTGTCTACGGTTTACTACTCTGAAAAAAACATTGATTTTCTACTACCGGGCCCATCAACTTCTAATTGTTGGAGATTTAGATAAAGAGGTTTTTATGTCCTAGATTCACAGTACAAACACAGTTTTAAGCTAAACTAAATACATTTAACTTGAACATAATAGTCTCAATTTTATACTTTTTGATAAGCATATTTAAATGATTTATCTACAGATGTCTATATTGGAGTCTATGGGCATTTTTGTAGCTAAATTGTTTGAAAAGTGTAAAAAAGCAAAAATCCTGGCAAATGCCAACAAAACATGGTGACATACCAACTAGTACTGATTGGATTATCTTCCATTTGCCATATTCCATGGCATAATTCACAGAAACCTGGTCTGTTGTGTTCATGTAAACACACGAATCACGGAAAGTGAAGTTGAAATGTGAATAGTTTTTTCTGCAGCGCTGAAGTGTTTTTGCCAGGGTACAGATTTCCTCCAGTTTCGAATTCCGTATCACCATGGTCGCATCTGTCAGATTCACCAGCTTGCTACAAAACTGATATATCAGAGACGTCCCCTTTGAGTTTGGCATCTGAGTGTCTGCAAACAAATATACAAATAATATATAGCTATAATGGCACAAGTGAGTAAAACATTTTTGAGACCTGAGCGGGGACTAATTGAAGGGCAAACTACTCAGAGTTTCTCTAAGTTTTTTCCCATTTTTGAGAGTGTAAATATTCTTTGTTTTTGTTAAAAAGACAAATCTCATTCCTGGTTTAATGTAAAGTCAGTAATTTAGTTCACTGTGCGAACATAGGAAGCTGTTCACGCATTTATTTTCTTACATTGGTCATTTTTCCAATACATCCTTTGTCATGATACTTTTTTTTTTGTAGTTCATTAAGAAGTGATAACTATCACTATTGTTTGTCCAACCTGCGGCCCCGCGGATGTTGCTGAACTACAACTCCCATGATTCTTTTGTTGAAACAGATAGCCAGGGAAACAGGGGAGTTGTAGTTCAGCAACATCTGGGGGGTCGCAGGTTGGACAACCCTGCTGTAGCTAATGACCGTCTGAATGGAATTATCTGCACAGAACTGAACCAGAGGAGTAATTAGAAGGTATTGTCTTTGAGACAGACTAAATATTGAACAGAAACTTCCAAATACTTTCTACTTCTCAAAAACCAATACAAAGTACGAATTTACTTTATAATTTTCCATCTAGCCCTCCATCCTGCAATTAGTAACTACTGCAGCTAATTTTAGGAAATGAAGACACATTGCTGACAAATAAGAGCCATTTGCCTATCTAGTCTGCCTCTAAAAAGACCATAAGTATTCATATATTTTTTGGAATACCTGAACACGTTAACATCATTTATGTAAACATTTTATTTGTTCACGCCCTACTGCTTCTAAGAAAAATTATATTAACTATTCAATGCGGATATCTCAAGCCGAATCAGAAACAATGTATGATAAAGGACATTTTCCCCAAAACGCTTTTTTTCTTTTAGTTTTGCTCAATCCTTAGCTACCAAAGATGTATCCCATGTGTCAATTGTCACGCTATTTTTAAAACTGAAATAAGCCTCGTCACGGGTTCTTGGAGGGGCCTGTTAGCCAGCCTCTTGCCTCAGGACTACGAGCCCTGCATTATACCTTACCCAATGCACTTTAAAAGGCTATGTTCATGTGAGTTATGTACTTTTGTACTCCAGATAGAGAGACAGACTGTTAGCCCTGATTCCCTGGAACTGTTTTGGGCATAGGACCATGCCTGCGGTCAGTCAAAAATATGACTTCCATTGAAATCCCGAACCCCTGAACCGATCTGGGTAATTTTTGGATACGTTGGTCACCCAGATCGAGGCTATCAGGAGATGTAACATTTGCGAGTTTACCATGGGTTTTGGGGGTATTTTTGGAGTGTTGTTAAAAGTTGTGTTTTGTGTGCAAGATAATTGCGTTAGTTCAGTTCCTGACTCAATTTTCTCCCAAAGGATGTATATAGAGGAGGGATTGTCTTGTTTTGTATGGGAGTGTCCTGGAGAGCCAATGCAATTGTGTGTATGTTTTTACTGTAGTCTACTCTCAGATCCAGGGGGTAGTGCCCCTTGCATGGGGACTGTTACAAAATGCCAGTTGTGGCTGCCATTAAAGAGATTCATTTTACCCTTCATGAAGTCTAGGCTCATGTTTGGGGGATTGGAGAGCTATATTCACACTCTGGGGATTGCTATAATCACTATACTCCCTTGGATCACAGCAATTGCTCTTGTAAGAGCAGCCTGTTTCCCTCTCTGAACCAGGAGAGGTCTACCTACTGGATCCTGGTCTTGGGTCCAGGGTGGGTGGAGGACAGTGAGACGCCAACCAAGCTGTAATGCTGGAAGTGGGGACTACAGTGCTGATGTGTCTGGTGGAGTGCTTGGAGTACTCGGTGAGCACTAGGAAGCATCGATTGGCGGAGGCACCCAGACGGGGTGCCAGGTGGTCCGCCACAATAAGGATCCGAAAATCTGTTGAGATCATATTCTATTTATTTATTTGTATTTTAAAGAGACGCAAGCTTTGATTACATTTTCAGTAGGTTTTTCTTAACACTTTCCCCACTGTAATATATTTCTGTGTAAACACTCATTAACTTGTTAACTAAGTGTTAATTCTCTCACCCTCAGATCTTCATTATCTTTCTGTTCACGTGCCATTATATCAGACAGAGAGTAGGAAAGCCTGCATTAGTGAGTGTGACAATCTGTTAGTGCCACTAACACAAACACACTTACCATTAGCAGTGACACTGGGAAAAACTCTGCACAGGCACAACGCTAACACCAGCCAGATCACATGACCTGCCGGAGACAATAAAACAGCTTGTGACATTCTACCAGCAATACGGATACATTATTAGAGACATATGGAACAGTTAGTACAAGCAGAGCATCATTTCAAAAGTGAAATGCTCCAAATATATTCAGCCAGTGGAGAATAAAAATGGCCTTTATTAAAAACCGAAAACTAAAGAATAAAATCAAAATCTAGATGAATTTGGTTTGATGGATGCCATTTTGTGTAGTAGCTGCCATTTTGTATAGCCCTCAAGGTGATGCTTTATTTATTTATTTTCACTTTTGTTTATAGTGATCAGCGGTACACTTATTTCATGCAATAGAATCGTTTTCTCTATTAGAATCATCTCTTACAATCTAACCTGCAATGTTGTCTACAAGATACAGCGGGGAATCATCTAGTGCCAGACTATGCTATGTATTATCTATATCAGTCTGAGTGCCGATGCTACCAATTCCACCATTGGATTGGAAACAATTGCCTTTTTGTGTGAGAACTCCTGGTAGTTGAAGATTATTGTGTTTTGTTTTAGACCCATAAACACACAAATTGACTCCCACACTTATCAGTAGGTACTAGCACTCAGAGTGTCAGAGAAAAGATCGCTACTCCTTAAGGTGAGCATTGAGTGGACTGTGGATGAATATTTGTATTTCAACTCCTTAAACTCAATTACATATTGTTTTACATATTGTTTTTTTTTTTTCAACCTAAACCTATTCACAATGCCCATCTTTTTATTTATCCTAAAGAAATAAGTAACAAGATACAAAGATCTTGAGATATTATCATCTTATCATGAGGTCCATCTTATTTTTTCTTACAAATAAAACAGAAGCAGTTGTGAAATAACCTACCTTTGTGTATGGCTGGCAGTGTGGGTGACTTGCTTTGGGATGTAGGAAATATTTCACAATCTGTATTCTGTCTTTTCTTCTTTTTTCTCCTTTTCTCCCTCCTTGGAGCAATTTCTTGACAGATTTCATGTTTTACAGAGTTGTGACTTGGTTTGCATGTAGATCCTTCGAGCAAGCTTTTGACTTCTTTCTGAGAGCTCTCTGTGATCTTCTCCATATATTTGGTTTCCTCTGTTTGCCATTCCCTCCTCTCACGTTCAGTCTCTACATCTTTCGGTCCTTGTTTCAAACTCCTTCCTTCTTCAAATTTGCTCTCATTTTCCTCTTCCACACTTTCAAATTGCCCTGGCAAACTGTTTGTGCTACTCTGCATGCTCTTAGGTTTACTCAACATGCAATTTGTTGTCTTATCCATTATTTTGGCTACTTCACCCAAAATCTTAGTTTCTATATTGATGTTCTCAGATTCATACCCCACATCACTTGCTCCTCGGTGCATACACTCTAGTTTCCCCTCTACACTCAAAGCCACCCCATGCAAACTTTCAGTGTCTCTATGCATGCTCTTTGGTCCACCCAAAATTCTGTCATTATAATCAAATGTACTTTTGATTTCATGTTCCTCATCCATGTCCTCAGCTACCCAATGTACACATTTGAGGTCTCCCTGAATGCATTTTATTCCACCCACAATCCTTCTAGCTTTATCCTCTATATTTTTGGCTTCCACCGCCAAGGTTTTGATTTTATCAACCATGCTCTCATCTACCCCATACAAACTTTCAGTATCTGTTAGCATGATCTTTGGTTCACCCAACATTCTGTCAACTGTCTCCTTTATATTTTTGGCATCTTCTGCAAACATTTTGATTTTATCAACCATGTTAACAGTCACCCCAAACACACGTTCAGTGTTTCTGTTAATGTGTTTTGGTCCTACCAACATTCCACCAACCTTCACCTCCTTGTTCTTGGTTTCTTCTACCAATGTCCCAGATTCCCAAAGTATATTGACAGATTTATTCTTCAAACCATTGCTTCCACCCTGAAATCTCTCCCTCTCTCCACTCATCTCCACACTCTCATCTTTCCTTTCCACACTCTCAGTGACTACCTGACAACACTCACAGTCTTTTGGTAATTTCTTTGGTCCATCCAACATGCAGTCCCCCTTCTCATACTTGCTCTTATTTTCCCCTCCAAAGGCCTCCGTTCTCTCTTTCGTGTTCTTAGCTATCCTCTGAAAACATTCAATGTCTCTGCGCAAACTCTTTGGTCCACCCAACATTCTGTCAACTTTCCCCTTCATATTTTTTGTCAAAGTCTTGCTTTTCTCAACAATGTTCCCAGTTACCCTAAACAAACTTCCAGTGTCTCCTTGAATGCTCTTTGGTTCACCCAATATTCTGTTGACTTTTTTCTCCATCTTGCTGACTTTCTCTGCCATGGTATTGGTTTTCTTATCCAAGCTCTCATCTACCCAATACAAACATTCAGTATCTATATGCATGCTCTTTGGTTCACCCAACATTCTGTCAACTACCTCCTTCATATTTTTGCCATATTTTGCCAAGATTTTGATTTTCTCAACATTGCTTTCAGTCACCACATGCAAACGTTCAGTGTTTTCATCAATGTACTTTGGCCCACCCAACATTCCATCAACCTTCACCTCCTTGTTTTTTGCTTCTTCTCTTAAGATCTCAGATTCCCAAAGTATGTTGTCACATTCAGTCTTCAAACATTTGGTTCCTCCCTGAAATCTATCCCCCTCTTCACACATACTCTCATCTTTCCTTTCCACATTCTCAATGACTACCTGACAACATTCAAAGTCTTTTGGCACTTTCTTTGGTCCACCCAATATACAATCTACATTCTCATACATGTTCTTGGTTTCCCCTCCCAAGGCCTCAGTTCTCTCTTTCATGTTCTTAGCTACTCCCTGAAAACATTCAGTGTCTCTGTCCATGCTCTTTGGTCCACCCAACATTCTGTCAACTTTCCCCTCCATATTTTTCACTTCCTTTGATAAGGTTTTGCTTTTCTCAACAATGTTTCCAGTTATTCTAAAAAAACTTTCAGTGTCTCCTGGAATGCTATTTGGTTCACCCAATATTCTGTTGACTTCTTCCTCCATCTTGCTGACATTCTCTGCCAAGTTATTGGTTTTCTTATGCAAGCTCTCATCTACCCCATACAAGCTTTTAGTTAGAATGATCTTTTGTTCACCCAACATTCTGTCCACTGCCTCCTTCATATTTTTGGCATCTTCTGCGAAGATTTTTATGTTATCAAGCATGTTCACAGTCTCCCCATGTAAACTTTCAGTGTTTCTGTCAATGTGTTTTGGTCCACCCAACATTCCATCAACCTCCACCTCCTGGTTTTTGGTTTCTTCTACCAAGGTCCCAGATTCCCAAAGTATATTGACAGATTCAGTCTTCAAACATTTGGTTCCTCCCTGAAATCTATCCCCCTCTCCAAACATACTCTCATCTTTCCTTTCCACATTCTCAGTGACTACCTGACAATACTCACAGTCTTTTGGCACTTTCTTTGGTCCGCCCAACATTCCACCAACCTTCACCTCCTTGTTTTTGGTTTCTTCTACCAAGGTCCCAGATTCCCAAAGTATATTGACAGATTCAGTCTTCAAACATTTGGTCCCTCCCTGTAATCTATCCCCCTCTCCACACATAATCTCATCTTTCCTTTCCACATTCTCAGTGACTACATGACAATACTCACAGTCTTTTGGCACTTTCTTTGGTCCACCCAACATGGACTCCCCCTTCTCATAAATGCTCTTTGTTTCCTCTCCCATGCCCTTAGTTCTCTCTTCCATGTTCTTCGCTACCCCCTGAAAACATTCAATATCTCTCAACATGCTATTTGGTCCACTCAACATCCTGTCAACCTCCTCCTCCATATTTTTGTCTTCCTTTGTCAAGGTCTTGCTTTCTTCAACCATGTTCTGAAAACTCTCCCTTTTTCCATATCTACTTTCATCTTTCCTTTCCACACTCTGCAAACATTCACAATCTCCCCACACTCTCTTTGCTCCATCCAGTGTGCAGTCCCCAATCTCATGCATGCTCTTGGTTTCCCCTCCCAAGACCTCAGTTCTCTCTTCCATGTTCTTAGCTACCTGCTGCAAACATTCAGTATCTCTGTGTATGCGCTTTGGTCCACCCAACATTTTATCTACTTCCTCTTGTATGGTCTTGCTTTTTGGATTCATACACCTAACAGTGGCTCCTTCATCGTGGCCATTAATGCCAGGCAAACTCTCAGAGTCTCCGTGCATGCTCTTTGATTCCTCCAACATGCTCTCTTTTGCACCTCCCATGTTTCTGACTGGCTCTGCCAAGGTCGCTGTTGTCCTCTTCATATTCTCAGATTTAGCTTCCAATGTATTAGTTCCTCCCTGGTAATTCTTGCCTTCCCACTGTGAGATTTCTATGTTCTGTCCCAGCTGCATGCTTCCAGGTTCATCCAGCATGGTGGGGTCTGTATCTCCATCCATGTTCTTGTCTTCGCTCTTCAAGCCTTTATCTTTTCACTGCATTTCTGTGACTTTATCCTCCACACATTTTTCACTTCTAGTTCACACCGTGCGTATCTCTACTTTCTACAACCTGCAAGTTATCCGCAATCTTAGGGCAAAATGTCTGAATACTCCTGAATGATCTCAATGATCTCTCCCAAGCTTAATCTGCCTCCTTCAAATTATGCAATCAACCTCCAGTGTGGTCTCCTTTCTTGTGATTGATGGAGATTAAATTTTAGTGAGAAAGTCTTTGTATCAGACGCTACTCCCAACGGGCTCTCTAAGGGAGATAAACACAGGCACTAAATTAATAAGAAATACACGTGGACACTGGGAGACCTAACCATACTGATACTGAACACAAATTTTTTTATAAAATCTTCAAAATGTAACCCTCGCTTCTGTGCCCGGTACAAAGCCATTCAAACTGAAATCAGATCATTTTTCACTTTAAAGCCATATCTGGGCCTTATGGAAAGTAATCAAATGGAAATACTGCATCCAGGAATTACAAGGAAATCAGAGCTAAACACCGCTCAGGCTGTGCAGTTTACAGACACAATAGCAGTAGATTGCAAGCTCTGAAAGCGAGATTTTCAATCTGCATTAATAACTACCCCATAAAGTATAACGTGAAATCTTCATGAACTTTAATTTATCCTTTTCAACTCAGGAATGCAGTTCCACCCCAGTTTGCTTATTTATAAGATTGTTAATATAAACTAAAATAGTTTTCGGCATTCTATATCAAATAGATGGTTACTTAGCAGATAAAGTAGTAATAACTAATTTACATTGTATAAAATACAGCATGCAATTCTATTTCACCTCTAAGCAAACAATCTCCATAATTTACTGGATACAGTTTTTTTGTCTTAGAGATAAAAGATAAATAAATGGAAAAACACACCAAGACAATAAAAGTATGTGAGGGAAGAAGTGCAGTTATTCTATTATGCTAATATTGGGACATTGCTCACCATGCGCACATCACTTCCTTTGAAGTCATTTGTTTGGTTTTGTAACAGGCAGGCTCTGTTATAATGTGTGATGTATTTGAATTTTAATGGGACTGGGAAAGGTATTCGCACCGTGTTTAGGATTACCATCAATCTCTAGCCCATCACACAAAAAGTGGTCGAAGTTCCCTAAGACACACAGTGAGACGTCCGAGCAACAGACACGCAAACTCCCATCTATACACACAGATTAGTACTTACAGGCACACAAAGAAACACACTCCCTGGCACACAGCGCCACAGAGTCAGCTCCATTACTTCCCACCAATCCCCCCACACCCAGCAATGCCCCCACACCCAGCAATCCTCCCACACCCAGCAATCCCCCCCACACCCAGCAATCCCCCACAACCAGCCAACCCCACGCAGCAATCCCCCACACCCAGCAATCCCCCACACCCAGCAATCCCCACAACCAGCAATACACCCAGCAATCCCCCACACCCAGCAATCCCCCACACCCAGCAATCCCCACGCCCAGCAATCCCCCACACCCAGCAATCCCTGCACAACCTTAATCCCCACAACCAGCAACCCCCACGCAGCAATCCCCCACACCCAGCAATCCCCCACACCCAACAATCCCCCCACACCCAGCAATCCCCCCACACCCAGCAATCCTCCACAGCAATCCCCAGCAATCCCCCCACACCCAGCAATCCCTCCACACCCAGCAATCCCCCCCACACCCAGCAATCCCCCCACACCCAGCAATCCTCCACACCCAGCAATCCCCCCACACCCAGCAATCCCCAAATAGAATATTTGTGACAGAGACGTCCATCCTCTCCATGGTTGCCGATGAGGCTTCACTCCCATGTCATCTAATGCCAATAAACAAACACAACATGCTCGTGGGTAAGCTAGAGAGACGATGGACCCGTTGTTATTTAGCGATCTGGTTTAAATGGTTCTGACTTTCTAGATGGTGTGGTTGGACCTGAGTTCAATGAATTTGTTGCCCAGGTTGCACGTGCCTTCCCCCCCCTCGCCATGTTCCTGTTTTGCTAGTTTCCCGCAGGGCGTTGTCCCGTTGCTTAGACAGTTGTCCTTTAGATGTTAAAATGATTGCTGGTAGCACTGAATGACTCAACTACCGATAGAAGTTTGTTTATCTAATTAAACTTGAGAAATAAATCAATCCATTGTAAAGTTAATGAAGTGTAATTATTTACTTTGTTCTCCCTGGAGGTGAGAGTTATTTTTGTGCTGATTCTGTTGGCACATGCCCAGTGCGCTCCTTACCAGTGGAATGAGGACACTTCATTGATTGGTTTTTGTATAATTTTATATGTATGTTATCACGTATGTAGTATAGCGTGAAAGCCTATAAATAGTCCATACATTATATTCTTTGGTTCTCTCCAAAGTACTATGTTTGTATGCTGCCCAGCCCCTCCAGCATTTTTATTTATTTATTTGGGGAGGTGGGGTCTGTTTTTTTTATTACAATAACTTTCTATGGAGCCAGAAGAAAGCAATGAAATTAAACCACAGTAGTTACGGAGCTCTGATTGGCCCAGTTCCTGAGCTTTGACATAAACTCTCACTAGTCTTTAAGGGGTTAAAACTCTATAGGACAGAAAAAATGACTTCAATCCAACGTGTTGCACAGGAAACCTTCATAAACGCTGCTTTGCCTGAGTCTGGGCTAACTTGCTCAATACACGGGTTAAAGTCCTGTGTCGATGTGGCCAGTGCACCTGTTACTACATTAACCCTGGCAGTGCTGCAGGACTAACCGGAGTGAGCCTTCCCCCAAATCAACGTTTTTTTAAACTTTATTTAAATAAAGTGTTGTGTACAGACAGGACACAGAGCCCCAAGAAGTTAATTTATAAATAAAGTACATGAAAAAAAAATTGAAAGATGGAAAATAAGAAAAGGAAGTTAGTAAAAGGATTTAAAGGAAACATTTTCTATGCTCCAGCCCGTCCACACTCTCTGGTTTATAGAAACGTACAAAATAAAGCCCTGGACTCAAACTCCCACTACTCCTGGGCGGCAGCAATGGCTGCAGTATTCATCAGCTTTATACAGAATATCAACTAAGATGTTTTTCATACGTTCCAAGACAGCATTCCCACCACGGATGAAAAAACATGACTTTAGTTGCTTCTTGACTTAACTTACATTATTCACGCTCCCTCCGTCTCCTTCACCAAACCTGCAGCTCTTTCGTCAGCTACTGATCAAGGTGCCCTCCACAATAATTGTGCAATATCCAGTCCACACCCTATACAACCACGGCAGGAAGGTGGGGGCTGGACCTGAGATGTTGCACACCCCTCCTTCCCATAGCAAGGAAGTTGGCGATGGAAATACGATGGTTGCAAAAACAGAAGTTAAGAAAGGCTGAACTTGATGGACACTGTAACTATGTAACTATGTAACTATGTAAAGAAAGGGATCCGAGTGAATTTCAGAGTTAGTTTAAACCAGAAAAACTGGAAAACTTCTCCCAGAACAGTCGTGTTTGCAGTTCGACTATTATGAACTAAATTTTAAAATTCACTTTAAATTCACAGAAATTCACATTTTGGTGAGTAACCCTTCAAGACATTTTGATGACTTTATGCTGATTTATATCAGAGAATATAATAAGTATTTTACTTTACAAATTCATTGTTAGCACATTTTTTAAAGGTGCAGTGTGTACGAGGGTATCAGAGAGCTCTATAGTACTTCTTACTCTCTCTGATACCCTCGTACACACTGCACCTTACTGATAGCCCTATCAGTTTGGGCACATACACATACAATCTCACTCACTAACAGGAACACACACACACAATCTCACTCACTAACAGGAACACACACACACACACATACACATACAATCTCACTCACTAACAGGAACACACACAATCTCACTAACTAACAGGAACACACACACACACATACACATACAATCTCACTCACTAACAGGAACACACACACACAATCTCACTCACTAACAGGAACACACACACACACACATACACATACAATCTCACTCACTAACAGGAACACACACAATCTCACTAACTAACAGGAACACACACACACACATACACATACAATCTCACTCACTAACAGGAACACACACACACAATCTCACTCACTAACAGGAACACACACACACACACACATACACATACAATCTCACTCACTAACAGGAACACACACACACAATCTCACTCACTAACAGGAACACACATACACACACACATACACATACAATCTCACTCACTAACAGGAACACACACAATCTCACTCACTAACAGGAACACACACACATACACATACAATCTCACTCACTAACAGGAACACACACACATACACATACAATCTCACTCACTAACAGGAACACACACAATCTCACTCACTAACAGGAACACACACACACATACACATACAATCTCATTCACTAACAGGCATATACACACACATACACATACAAGCTCACTCACTAACAGGACCACACACACACAATCTCACTTCAAGGAGCCCAATACCACTATAATGAGCTGCATTATCGAGTTGCCAGAAAGAAGCCTTTATTGCACCAATGCCCAAAAAAACAGCATTTTACAATATGCCCGACAACACGTTGACATGTCTCACAGCTTCTGACACACCAGAACTTGGAGTGACGAGACCAATTAGAGATTTATGGTCACAATCATAATCACTATGTTTGGAGAGGGACCTATAGTGAAAAGAATACCATCCCCACTGTGAAGCATGGTAGGGGCTCATGGATGTTTTGAGGGTTGTGAGCTCGGGGAATCTTGTGAAAATTGATGGCAAGATTAATGCTGCATGTTATCAGAAAATACTGGCAGACAATTTGCATTCTTCTGCACGAAGGCTGCACATGGGATGCAATTGGACTTTCCAGCATGACAACAACCCTAATCACAAGACCAAGTTGACCCTCCAGTGGTTACAGCATGAAAAGGTGAAGGTTCTGGAGTGGCCATCACAGTCTCCTGACCTTAGTATCATCGAGCCACTCTGGGGAGATCTGAAACGTGCGGTTCATGTAAGACGAACAAAGACTTTGCATGACCTGGAGGCATTTTGCTAAGACCAATGGGCAGCTATACCACCTGCAAGAATTAGGGGCCTCATAGAGAGCTATTAGAAAAGACTGCACGCTGTCATTGATGCTAAAGTGGTCAATACACAGTATTAAGAACTAAGGGAATGCAGACTTCTGAACAGGGGTCATTTCATTTATTTATTTGTTGCTATGTTTTGTTTTATGATTGTGCCATTCTGATATAACCTACAGTTGATTATGAATCCCATAAGAAATAAAAGAAATGTGTTTTGCCTGCTCACTCATGTTTTCTCTAAAAATGGTTCATATATCACCAATTTTCCAAGGGTATGCAAACTTTTGAGTGCAACTGTACATACACACAATCACTAGCATGGGCTGAAGCTTACCTGGCATGGTAGGTGAAGTTGACATTATCTGGTCTCTTCCTTTCAGTGAGGCTTGTGTGTCATGGCAGGACTTGCATGTGGGAGGCGGAGCTTTAGAACAGGAGGTGGGACTTAAGTGTCGGGGTGGGGCAGGCGACGCCGAATGGCTTAGCATTGTGAAGGGAGACTGACAGGTCTCCCTTCAGGCACCAGCCGCTCAATTGCGGCCGCACCAGCCCCCAGCTCCTCCCTCTTTAATCCCCTCGGGCTGACACTAGTTGTCATAGCCCACAGGGAAAATCATTTAAATGACATTAGCCTAATTTAGGGCTGTCTGACCGGCCCCAGGTGCTGCGGCCCACTGGGAGCTACAGTAGCTATTCTGTGTGATGGGACTTGCCAGGACAAGACTAACAAGACCTGCCGTTTTAGAGATGCTCTGACCCAGAGTCTAGCCATCACTATTTGCTTTTTGTCAAGGTCACTCAGATCTTTTCGCTTGCCCATTTTTCCTGCTCCCAACACATGGAATTCTAGAACTGGCTGTACTTGCTGCCTAATATAGCGCATCCCCTGACAGGTGTCATTGTAGCGATATAATCCATGTTATTCACTTCACCTGTCAGTGGGTTTCATTTTGTGGTTGATCAGTGGATACATTACAAAGTACAAAGTGTTCAAAAGCTTGTCTTGTTATTTAAAGAGAATACATTATATCAATATTAACTAAAATAGTAGCAAACAAGTATAAAAAGACATCTATTCAATTACACTCCACATAACTTCTTAATCAAAATTAATTAAATCCATTTGTAATCTGGAGGAAACGCATCAGATGAACTGCAGTGATTTCTAACTCGTTTTTTTAAAATATCTAATAAAGTAATTCTCAGTTTCCACAGTGTATAGAATGTGATATTATAAGGCCTCGCTGTGAGCACACAGTACATGTAGGACAGACGGCAGAGATCTGAAATGGTCCCAGAGATCAGCAAAGTATCAGAAGGAATGAAAGATGTGCATAGCCCGTAGGCCATATGGAAATTAAAGCATAGGCAGGAGGCTAGCATTGCTTTTTTTAGAAGCCACCACCTGCTGCCCAGTAATTTCCATTGTGGCTTCTGACATTAATAAAGATAATTAAGCAGTCACTCACCTTCATTTCTTTTATTATTATTATTATAACGGAGATTTGAAATATTCGGTCTTACATGAACCTGTGTTACTGAATCCATGTCACGTTTTATCTAATCCTCCTCATGGTTTGTAATTCTCTAATTTCAGATAATTTAGTGCCATTAACAGACTATATAAAGTGTCGCAGCCCGTGGGTGAGTGACTGAATAAAGTCTCAGCACAATATTCAGAGAGGCCAATTATTTTTAATACCATTACAATGGGCCAACATGCAGCAAAATATCAGGCCCCATTACTCTCAGCCAGGCAGCTGTCATCCAACAAGTGGAGTCTGAATGTTGTCCAAACATCTAATCACAAGGCTAGTTACATTCACTATAAGGGGGAGGGTCCATACCCAAAAAGGGGACAAAGCAATCATTTCCTAGATCGTTGAGATCTCTCAGCCCTCAGAGTAACCTGCTGTACACTTTGGGTAATTAAACCCCTTTATAACATCACTGTCAGCACGTTATTCTTGGTTTGTTTTTTCACGTTATTTCTATTTAATTTACAAACCCAAAGAAACCTCTTATTTTATATTTCTCTTGTTACCAATAATCCCAGCTCCTCTTTCTAAACATTCTGTCCAGTTATTTAATAATGTATGGTTCCTGTGATTGTTTTCATTATCAGTCCTGTGTTAGAGTTTGGGGTCACAGTAAAATAACTGAATTTCACTAAGAATGCTGTACTGATAAAACCCTTGGAGAACTCAGATCCAGAGTATACCAAAACCACGCGGCAAATATAATGCCAAAATCAGTACCAGATGTAGATAAGGTTACAATATAAATATTAATACACCTAATACAATATATATGACTTTTTATTCCAGCCACCGATATCTGAGCTCAACACATGTATAAAGGATACGCCCAGTCTTATCTCAAAATTGAAACAGCTGAAATTGAAGAGTGGTACTACGGTTCTTATAACAATGGATGTACGCAGTCTTTATACGGTGATCCCACATGCACAAGATGTGGAGGCAATGAGATCCGTTCTTACCTCCTCGAGTTCTTATGAGGGACCACCTATTGAGTTCGTTTTGGAGCTACTTTCTCTTGTTTTAAGTAACAATTACTTTAGATTTGAAGATAAATGGTACCGCCAAGTTTCAGGCACGTCTATGGGGGCCGCTATGGCCCCATGTATGCCAACGCATACATGTATATATATGAGCAAAGATGGATCCTATCAAAATACAGTCAATACATCCAAGGCTACTTCAGGTATATTGATAATCTGCTTATACTCTGGGTGGCAGTACAACAGAGGCTATGGAGATGGTACAGTTTTTAAACCAAGTGGAGAGTCCAATAAGATTTACATGTTTCCTTAAATGAACAGAGGCTTACATATTGTCTCTACAAGAAAGAAACAGATTGTAACACCATTCTGCATAATACAAGCACACACCCAGAGGCTTTGAAAAAGCCCAGTTTCTTAGAGTAATCCGAAACAATTTGGATATAAACAAGATGGATGAGCAATTAGAAGAAATGGTGGATAAATTTCTCGAGCGTGGCTATCAGTATAAAGACTTAGTCAGAGCATTAGAGGAGGCAAAGTCTGCCGACGTGACTAAATTGGATGAGAAGGCCCCGAGATTGGTTTTCCCCACTACTTTTCACGATGCATCACCAGCTATCTCTAAAATTGTTATGGACAATTGGAAAATGATAGCGTGTGATGATACGCTTTCAAAAGTTTTTAAAGAACCACCTCTCATCTGTTATCGGAGAAACAAGAATCTGAGGGATTTACTTGTTCACGCGGACCCGGTTAAAAGCTATGAAAAGAGGGTTGAAGTACAGAGTCGGGGGAGTATACGATGTTTGGGTTGTGTCACATGTACCCATATGACCCCCTCGCGCACCTTCCATCACCCACATAAAAACAGGAGCTTCCAGATATGTTATACCATCACTTGCAAGACTCCATATGTGGTCTATAAGCTTTCCTGCCCTTGTGGGTTTGTGTATATTGGCAAAACTGAGACTCCTTTGTGTGAAAGGATTAGGGGCCATAGATCGAGCATACGGGTAGTCTATCAGGACGGTACCTCTGATCAACCAGTCGCTAAGCATTTTCTGGCTTTTCAACATCCATTGTCAACACTTAAGTTCGTGGCTATTGATCATATACCTCCATTAAAATTTTGACCATTTTGGATCTACAACTTGGACACTATAGTCCCTAAAGGACTTAATGAGATGATCTATCACTCATTTATATGAGTCCCCTGTAGTTGATGTTTTTAATAAATTTTTTAGATTTAGACTTTTTTAGATTTATACTTTATTGTCATTGATTTGTTATATTTTCTTTTTTTATGATCATTGAATTTATGTCCATACTCCATATTGGTTTTCCATTTCCAAGGTTGCCTACCTTTTTGTGTGGATGTACTGCCCCTACCACACCTTTTCCATGTTTTGTTAACAAACACACAGTATTTTATATATGCACTGATAATAGTTGTATCTATAGATCTACTTGCCCGATACAACAGGCTCTTTATGTACGCCACAATATTTCTGGCACATATTTTGTTGTACTGTGAAGCATAAATCACTATTTAAGAATTGTATATGCCTGCACTGATAGTTCATGTACTCCTTTTAACACTTTTTGCACTTTCTAGCACTAATGGCACTTCATACCACCTTTGTTAACATTATGTACCTTTCATAGTCAATTTCTATATAGTAGTAGATATAGATAATGGAACCAGAGCTTGTACAAAAAAGAAAATATTAAATACAAATATATCTTATAATAGTGGATAGCTGCTAAACATTCAGAGATTCCTATTCAACTTAACACAAAACAAATTAAGTGGGTACTCACAAGTGTGGAGTCAAGATATATTGACTCAATTTCGTAGCGTTGTGCAGATTCGGGACTGCACTCCCCGTTCAATATAACGATATCGGGAACCAGGATCGTTAAAAGTAATAAAAGATTTTATTAATACACTCATATATATAAATAAAAAAGCCTCAATGTGCTAAAAAATACCGAGACGCATTTCGCCACTACAAACGTGGCTTCTTCAAACCGGATTGAGATAAAGCACTTGTGAGTACCCACTTAAAGACCATATATATATTCTTAGAGATATTACAAACTATACTGCGCAATTGGGTGTATTTCTATTCATCCACAGGCCTCAGAAACATATCGTGAGGAGGGGTGGGTCACCTGTATGGACCCAGAGGCTATTCAAACTAGAGCTAAGTCCATAGCTCTCCGTTTGTGAGTTTATTTATTATTTACTAATAATAAATGTATAGAAGTGTGATCTATACTATGTATGATTATCTTTTATAGATATTTTTCCTGCCGATTTTTCAGTGAAACTTTGCTCCAAACTCTAAAAGATTAAACCGGCTGCTTGAAGTCTGGGGGAAATTGCACATACCAGACGAGATGACCAACACTCACGGATTCCAAAAAATGGTTAAAAAGTTATAAATTTATTGATCCATTTAAAAAGCTGCTTCAACGTTTCAGTCCACGTTTGGGACTTTCATCAGGATTAATTTCTTTACATATAAGCGCTACATTCTTAATTTGTTTTATTTCTATATAGTAGGCACATTTAATTACAGTATGCACTAAATAATTACACTGGTTGCAATATTCGGATTAAAACTCATTAGGTGGCGAATATTGCCCCTTTAAGTGAAATTGGTACTTAGAGCACTATATGATCCCACTCCTGTTCTTTCACCTTTCTGATTATTAGTAGGTACTGGGAAGCCCTGCTAGTTTGCTGCTGCCGTACTTATAGTCATTATAGAGAGCGCCTATACCTTTGTGTTTTTTAACTATATGATCTATATTACACTCATTTCTTAACCTTATGGTTTGTAATTGGAACCGGGGTACTTCTATTGTCACTGCTCTGCATCTTTTTTATTTTATTTTCTTTGATGCGGCTAGTGTGTAGCCGGGTTGCCATGGAGACGCGGCGTGTTCTAGGGTCTCCATGAAAATGGACACCACGTGGTCACGCAAAGTGGGGGTGGAGCACGTCACGCATGCGTAGAGGACACTTGGGGCCGCAGGCAGTAGCACTCATGGGACCGGGTACACCTGGGGTAAGTTAATGTACAATGATTACTGTTCCTATATATGTGTGATTTGTAGTTTTGGCTGTTGTTCCTGATGAAAGTCCCAAACGTGGACTGAAACGTTGAAGCAGCTTTTTAAATGGATCAATAAATTTATAACTTTTTAACCATTTATTGGAATCCGTGAGTGTTGGTCATCTCTTCTGGTATGTGCAATTTCCCCCATACTTCAAGCACCCGGTTTAATCATTTTTGAAGCCAGAGTGCAAGGACATTGTGGATTTATATATATACTGCAAATCCTACTGCTGCTTTCAAAAAGAGATATCATTGTTGCTCCTTAAAGGACCACTATAGTCACCCAGACCACTTCAGTTTAATGATCTGAGTGCCAGGTGCCCCAGGTTTTAACCCTGCAGCTGTAAACATAACAGTTTCAGAAAAACTGCTATGTTTACATTGAGGGTTAATCCAGCCTCTAGTGGCCGTCTTCCTGACAGCCGCTAGAGGCGCTTCTGCAACGCTTGATGCGAAAATCGCATTGAGCACGAAGAACGTCCATAGGAAAGCATTGAGTAATGCCTTCCTATGGGCAGTTTGAATGCGCACGGGGGTCTGGCCGTGCATGCAAATTCCGCTCCACTCGGGAGCTGACGCCAGAGGTCACCAGGGCCGAGGGAGCCCGGCGCTGGATTAGGATAAATGGCTGAAGAGATTTTAACACCTTCAGCCCAGCGGGAGGGGGGCCCTGAGGGTGGGGAGGTCCTAAGGACTATATAGTTCCAGGAAAACAAGTTTCTCATAGTGTTATGTTATAGAGGTCCCTTTAAGTATACAATCTATTAAATAAAAATCTAAGAAAGCGAGACAAAAAAAAAAAAAAAAATACCCAACATATTTCCAGTATAGGGAAGAACAAAGTCAGACCTGTTTCACAAGCGTCGCAGGGTTTCAAGCGAGGTTTTGGTGGGTTCCCCACAGCGCCCCCAGTTCAGGCTGCTTGGAGTCATCCCGTTTTGGGTGCAGTGATGGACGATTACCACCCGGCAATTGGTGAGCCAAGCAGGAGCTCACCCGATGCACGTCTTTTCAGCATGAGGCTTAGGCTCTGTCCCCCCTCATTTTTTTTAACCCCTGAGGGTCAACTTTTATTTTTTGTAAACCTCAGCGTTTAATTTAATTTTATTAAGTAATTTAAATATATTAAAATAATATATTTAGCTACCCTGGGTGGGTGGAAATTAGTTTGGAATTGGGGAATTTGGTGTTAGGCTAGGGGTTAACGTTAAAAAAAGTTTAAAAAAATGTTTTAATAACATTTAAGTAAAACAAAAAACAAAAACATCCCCCTTTACCCAGTCCAAATAAAAATTAACCCCTTCCCTGCCAGCTGATCACTGCCTACAGTGATCAAAATACATTCACAGTATTATACTGTGATCTGATTGTTTTTAACCCCTTAGGGTTAACTTTTATTTATTTTTTAACCCTTAGGTTCAATATATTTAATTAATTAATTTAAATATTTTATAATTATATATTTTGCTAGCTGGGGTGGGTGGGAGTTATAGGTCAGTGGGGAATTTACTGTTAGTGCTGCTAACTGCTAGTTAGGGGTTAAAAAAACTTATAAAAATGTTAAATCTGTAAAAAAAAAGCTTTAAGAAAGTTTAAAAAAAATTTATTAGCAAAACAAAAGTTTAAAAACTAGTTTTTAAAAGTAAAAAAGTTATAAAAAGTAAAAAAATACATTTTAAAAACGCTCATTACCACTACACCTGGAACAAACTAGAGAAAAAATGATCCCACGCCAAGGTTCAAAATATGCCTTTTGAATTACCCCAGGGTGTATTCTTTAATAAATAGTATGTGTTTGTGGGGAAGTTTCAATAACCAACCATCCAAACTACTCCAAAATGGAACATGGACACAGCGTAAAACTTCAAAGTTAGAAAAAAACTGAATGGCTGCATCTCAAATGCGCCCCTTCAACATCCATATATACCTGGCAAAGGTACATACGGGGGTATTGTTGTACTCAGACGACATAGCTGAGCAACATATGTAGTATTTTATAGTATTATAGTATTATTATGTCGTAGCACACATAAGGTTTGCAAAATATACTGAGCAAACTCACTTTGTATGTCAAATAGGCAGAGAAACTGCTTACGACCACTACACTTGGTACAAGCTAGCGGAAAAATGATCCCACGCTAAGGTTCAAAATATACCTTTTGAAATAACCTGGGATGTCTTCTTTAATGAATGGTATGCCTTTATGGGTTATTTGGATTATATAGCCTGACAAAAGTACTTATGGGGCTGCTCACTGTTAAAAAAACCCTCCGATGTCCACATATAGCTGACAAAAGTACTTATGGGGCTGCTCACTGTTAAAAAACCCCAAAAACCCTAGTACCTCCGCCCCCACCCCTGAGCGGCGCGTGGGGGCCCTAAGGGAAAATGGGTGGGGGCCTATTGTCTTCCCCGTCACCCCTGAGAGGTGGGTGGGGGGGGCATAAATAACAATGAGGGGGGACATATTGTCCTCGACCCCGGTTCCCACCCCTAAGCGGCAGGTGAGGGCCCTAAATAAAAATATCCCCCCCCCTCCAAGATGACTAGGGGTCCACAAGCCCCTAGTCACTCCCCCCACCCAAATAAAAAATAATCCCCTACCTACCATCTCACCCTAAATATAGTGAGGGGGGAATAAAATAACTAACCACCTGTTAAAATAAATAAAACTTACCATTTGATGTCTTCTTTTTTCTAAAATCTTTATAAGCCTTTCCCCGCCCTGAGGAGCTCAGTCTGCACCGTGCCCTCATCGGGGGAAGATGGATTCATTTTTTAGCTTCAGGTTTTTTCTTTTTCATCTTTTTTTTTTTCAGACTTTTGATTTTATTTTAGGTTCAACGGGTATGATGGTTTTTATTTGGCCTTTTTGGGGCTGAAATATGAAGATTTTAGAAAAAAAGAAGACATAAAATTATGTTTTATTTTATTTTACAGGTTGTTCGTTATTTTATTCCCCCATCACTATTTTTAGGGTGAGAGGGGTAGGTAAGGGATTATTTTTTATTTGGGTAAGGGGGTGGTTAGGGGCTTGAGGAAGATTTCTCTGACCACCGGACACGAAGCACACTTTGCTCCTTCACTGGTCAGAGATGGTCAGGCGTAGGACACCTCCATAAGACAAATACTCCCTACTTATCTTATGTTTTAAAGACACCTAGAGCAGATAGGTAGAAATGAAGAACAGATCCTGACAGAGGGAGAGAAGAGAAATCTATTAAAGAAAGGTAAGTTCGGCATGACAGTGCCGCTTTAAGAAATGGTATGCCTTTATTGTGTAGTTGTAATATGTAGCCTTCTCAAGTGGGACACGGACGCATCAAAACCCTCCATGAGAATTCACACTTAAAAACCTGAACTTGTCACGTCTCTTTTACAGCACTGTAACTTCACAAAATAGTGTCTATGTCATACATTGGGCATATTGTTTTACTCAGAAGGTGTAACTGAATATAATTTGGAGATTTTTATGACAGTGGTACATATCAAGTGTAAGAAATACTCAGCAAAAAGGCAACATATATGTAAAAATGCCATTTCCCCCACCCTCCCACCCCCTCACAACATTGACATAAACTGGTGAAAAAATTGTGACAAGTTAAGGCACAATATTCCCCATATAAGATACCCTGGGGTGTCTGCTTTATCAAATGAAAGCCCTTTGCGGGGTTATTTAAACAGTCACACTGCTATAATACCCTAAAATGAGACTGTGACAGACCCATCTGTCTGGATTACAAATGCTTTGTTCGCCTGTTTTGCCGGTTACATGAATTTCCCCATTCGTATGCTTTATTCAAGGGAATGTCGGTTTTTGTCGAACAGAACTACCGAACGGACGGCCACCCAGAAGAGAAGTGTGCTGCTGGTTAACCTATTGATCCCAATTAGAACGTTGCGGTTAACCACAGACACTTCTCAATTAAAACCGAATGCCGGGTGGTCGTCGTTCGTATGTCGACCACGAGGCGGCGGCCATTTTGTCCATGCGAACGACCAGCGGTGTTCGACGATTATTTCATGGATCGGAAAACGGACACTTTTTCAGCCGAACACCGCTGAAGCCGTCGACCTCCCCTTCTCAATCGACAAAAGCATGCGAACGACAGCCGTTCGGGAGATTCAACCACACGAATGGACTTAACCCAGATAGCCGTCCCATGGAGTCAATCGCATACCGACGAACTGAAAGAGACTTTGACTCCATGGCGATTGAACTGTGCGAATGGGATCTGAGCGCTATTCTCCAATAATGTGCCCTCAGATCCAGGCTATCTGGGGATATGCAATACGAATGTAATATGTTCGGCAGTTATGAAGTTATGGATTTTCATGTGTTTTTGTGACTTGTGTTTAAAATGGCGATTGCCTCTGCTCGGGGAGATAATTGAGTTACTTCCCAATTATCCCTCGAGCAGAGGGGAGGGAACTGTGATGCATGCTGGGAATATTGTGGGGATGTATGTTTCAGTCTCCCATTTGGTCCCCTAGGGGAGTGTCCACCAAGTGGGAGACCTGCATAAATACCGGGCAGGTAGCCCACAGTAAATCAGTTCGTGTTTTACCCTCAAAGCGGAGCTTGGTCTCGTTATTGGGGGGATTTGGATACCAGCGGCGAGAGACTGTTTATTTGGATTATTTGCCGCTTGGGAGATATTGTCGTTCGGTTACTAATTGCCGTTCGTGGATTTGCAGCTCGTGAAGGGAATTAGCTGTACAGGTACCGTTCGGGAGTTTGGAGTGTTCCCTGGCTGGCGGTTCGCATGGTTTTATTATACCCGCTACCCGACCACATTATTGCGAACGGGGAATACTCGCTAAATGGCGGTTTGTACATTTCATTACTGGAGGTACCGTAACAACTGGTGGCAAGCGACAGAATGATCCTCAACGCCCAAAGAGACCACTACAACCAGGACTAAATGGAATTACAATACCAAAACCTGAGGAGGGCTACCCTAAAGGATTTATTGGAGCAAAGAGGGGGACAAGCCAGTAACCTCAGGAAGAGGGATATTATTACGTTATTGCTGGAAATGGATGGAGTACCAGCGGCAGAGGGAACCAATGGACCCAGCGCAGCTGACAGAACCCCCGAGGAGGCAAGCTTTGACCGGGCGGTAAGAATCAGGCTGGCACATTATGGTCCCAACCCGACTACAGAGACCATTGACCGGGTCATGGCAGCTGTGGAGGCCAACCTGCTTCGCCAAAGCGGTGCTGCAGCAGCCCCAGTCACAGCAAACCCGGGAGATAGGAAAAAGGTACCATTACTGCGTTTAAAGCCTTCAGTGAAACAGAAGGAGAGATTGATGGGTACCTTGCTGATTTTGAGCGGCAATGTGCCCTGCACAAGGTACCCCTGGAAGACTGGGTTACTATATTGTCCGGCAAGTTATCAGGCCGGGCCAGCGAGGCTTTTCGGGCCATTCCTGATGAGGAGATTGGGGATTATGTGGCCGCCAGGGAAGCTTTACTCTCCCGGTATGCCGTTACACCTGAGGCGTACCGGAGGAGGTTCCGAGACACTGTCAAGACCTCTGGGGACTCATACGTGGAATGGGCATGTAAGGTGCATCGCACAGCCGCCCACTGGATGGCGGGGTGCCAGGCTGTGTCCGGAGAAGAGGTGCTGCAGATGTTTCTTTTGGAACATTGTTTGATAAATTGCCAGCAGGGGTCAGGGAGTGGGTAAGGGACCGTAAACCCTCCACTCTGCACGAAGCCGCTCGCCTGGCGGATGAGTATACTGACGCCCGCAAACTGGACAGTCTCATCAGCAAGGCTCCCGCCAGAGTGGAGTACAGGCCAGCAGCCCCACCAGCAGCCAACCTATACCAGCCTCCAATGCATCGCCCAGCAGCACCTCCTCCATCTGCACCGTACCAACAGCCACCTCGGTTCAATTCACGGGAGTATGCCCAACCCATTCGGTGCTACCTGTGCAAGCAACTAGGGCACAAGCGACCCGAGTGTCCGATGAACAGCGCCAACCAGAACCAGTCCTGGAGGAGACCAGCCGGCGGCAATCCACGACCTCCCACCCCAGCCGCTCACTGTGTAGAGGAAGAAGAGTGCTGGGGCATCCTGCATGAGGCAGACCCCGTTCAGGCTGCCCACCGGGATAACAGGCAGCACCACCGACAGTGTGTAAAAGTCAACGGGAAGGAGGTCAGTGGTCTACGGGATACCGGGGCAACCATGACCTTGCTCCAGAAGCACCTGGTATCCGAAGCCCAACATACAGGGGACACGGTCGCAGTGCGAGTAGCCGGGGGTGCCGTGTTTCGTCTGCCCGTTGCCCGGGTACATTTGGATTGGGGAGTGGGCGCCAGACATGTGAATGTGGGGGTCATGAAGGACTTACCCGCGGATGTCCTCCTTGGCAATGACTTGGCGCCCCTTGTTTCCGCCTACGCTCCCATGGGTCCTGCTGAAGTGGATGCTGTCACGACCCGTGCCCAGACCCGTGCCGCTGAGACCGGCCCACCTGCTGCTGAGACCCAGGTAAGACTCTCTCCCCCGACTTGTACCTTAGACCAGGCCCCTTTAGGCTGGGATACCCCAGAGATGTACGGGAAGGAAACCAGGGAAGACCCGACGCTAGCCAAGTACAGGGCCAGGGCCGATTCTGGGGGAGAAGGAGTAGATGGGGAGCACTACGAGTGGGTGGGGGATAGATTGTACAGGATCCCGAAACCGTCCCAGAAGCCGAGTACCCCTCCGCAGAATCGACAGCTAGTGGTGCCTGCAAAATACCGGCAGGAGATTCTGCGAATTGGGCACGATGTGCCATTAGCAGGCCATCTAGGTTCCCGCTGCACAGCTCATAGGATCACACAAAATTTCTTCTGGCCCAATTTTAACCGAGATGTGCGGGTTTACTGTAGCACGTGTGACACTTGTCAACGGGTAGGTAAGCGGGGGGATCACCCAAAAGCTAGGCTTCAGTCGATGCCTATTATTGGAGAACCCTTTTCCCGCATAGCCGTTGACATTGTGGGTCCACTGGCCAGGGCTAGCCCATCAGGTAAGAAGTATATTCTCACCGTGGTGGACTATGCCACACGTTATCCAGAGGCAGTAGCGCTGTCTAATATAGAGGCAGAGACGGTTGCTGATGCCCTGGTTAAAATCTTCACTAGGGTCGGGTTCCCTCAGGAGATTCTCTCCGATCAGGGAACCCAGTTCACCGCTGTGCTTACCCAGCAGCTGTGGAAGGTGTGCGGTATTAAACCTCTGCTTAGCTCACCGTATCACCCACAGACTAACGGTCTCTGCGAGCGATTTAATGGCACCCTCAAACAGATGTTGAGGACCTTTACTGACACTTGCAGAGATTGGGAGCGATTCCTGCCTCATCTGCTATTTGCATACAGAGAGGTGCCCTAGGAATCTACTGGGTTCTCCCCCTTTGAGTTACTCTATGGGAGAAGGGTCCGTGGACCCCTAGATCTCATTAGAGGACACTGGGAGGGGGAGACAGAGCAAGAAGGGACTCCCATGGTACCATATGTCCTGGAACTCCGGGACCGCATGGAGAAACTATCCCTGATGGTCAGGGAGAATCTCCAGGCGGCCCAGGGGAGACAGAAACGGTGGTACGATCGGGGTGCCCGACAGCGGGTCTTCCAGGTTGGGCAGAAGGTTCTGGTACTCAAACCTGTGAAGACAAACAAGATGCAAGCATCTTGGCAGGGCCCGTATAAAGTGTTAGCTCAGGTGTGTGATACTACCTACCTTATAGCCAGCTGTTCAGATGAAAGGATTCAGCGATCCTTCCATGTGAACATGCTGAAGGAGTATCAGGAACGACCAGAGGATGTTGCGGCGGTATGTGCCCCAGCTACTGACGACCCCGAGAACTTACCGTTACCTGACTTGCTAGAGAGAGACCCCCAGACAGACCTTACTAGTCTTGTACAGCTAGGGGACCGGCTAAACCCGGCAGAGAAGGTACAGGCGAGACAGTTACTGTGGGAGAAGCAGGCAACGTTCTCCCAAGAACCCGGGTACACTACCCTAGCTGTACACAAGGTCGAGACACCCGGACAGAACCCCCTACGGCAACCCCCATACCGTATCCCTGAAGCAGTCCGAGAAGGAATGCGGAAGGAGATACAGGAAATGACCAGGCTGGGGGTTATCAAACATTCGGACAGTCCTTGGGCCTCGCCTGTAGTTCTGGTGCCTAAGAAAGATGGGACCACCGGTTCTGTGTGGACTACAGGCGGCTCAACGAGCGGACCACCACTGACGCCTACCCTATGCCCCGGGTAGACGAGTTATTAGACCGTATTGCCAGGGGGCGCTACTTGACCACCATTGACCTGTGTAAAGGTTATTGGCAGATCCCCCTGGCCGAGGATGCTATCCCTAAGTCGGCATTCGTCACCCCATTTGGCCTGTACCAATTTAAGGTTATGCCATTTGGGATGAAGAATTTGGCTACGTTCCAGCGTATGGTGGATAGGCTCCTCGATGGCTTCCAGGATTTTGCATGTGCATACCTGGATGACATTGCGGTCTACAGTGAGTCCTGGGAAGACCATTTAGTACACGTGGGGGTGGTGCTGGACAAGATTTGGGCCGCAGGCCTGACCTTGAAGCCAGACAAGTGCCATCTAGGCATGGCAGAAGTACAGTACTTGGGTCACAGAGTAGGCTGTGGGAGCCAGAGACCGGAGCCAGCTAAGGTAGAGGCGGTGGCTA
>OW240921.1:3655209-3667738 GCA_933207985.1 Pelobates cultripes | reverse complement strand
ACCTCCAGAGCTCCATAACTCACGAACGGGAAGACGAATCAGCCCCCCGTTCGGTGAGTTTGGAGTACCTAACAAGGGCATTCATGCGAATGCTGGTTTAATGGTGGATGGCATGTATTTCTGTGTATTTTACCTCCCGAACGGAGACCGACCGCAGGGCCAAAACGCATGGAATCCTTTTCGGATACCACCTCGTGTGCGGTCGGTCAAATTTCACCCTCCACCTAACTCCCGATCTGGGTGAATTTTGGATATGTTAGTCACCCAGATCAGGGCTACCAGGGGGTACCCTAAGTATTGGTGTACCTGCTAATCTTGGGGTACATCCAGAACTTGGGGAAAACTGTAACCTGTATAATGGAATTAGGTGTCATACTAAGGGGAGGAGATGTGTGGGAGGTAACTGCTATTCCATTGGGTACTGTATTAATGAATGTGAATCCCTCCCTTGCATGGGAGAAATGCTTAAAAGGAGGTTGTGTGGAATAAACGTCAGTTCTGCTCCTGGTGCTGTGTGTCGTCCAGTCATTGGGATCTGAATGGGGATATTCGTGGATTACCTTGCTTGTTGGAATTATTACTTCGAGGGATTTTTCGTTACTTGATCCTGAGCCTCACTGGGATCTTAGTGGAGTTAACCTGTGAAATACCAGGCCTCCGCTACAGCATGTAAATCAGTCTGAAACTGTTATTTATCATTCACATGCTTACTGAGTTCCTCTGGTCCTGGACCCTTAGGGACCCCATTATGTTAATTAATTCCCTCCCTAGGTGAATCCATGACCCTTCGTCTTACTGTATAATTTCCCCATAGGTAGCCTGAGTCTCTGAATGATGGACATCAAGCCACTGGATCTAGCCATTGGAAGTATGGACACCAAATCCAGCCCCCCCATCTACGATAGTCCCCCCAACCTTAACAAGAAAGAACTGTGGTAGAGCCAATACTGGATACACTAGGACACGGGGGATAACATCCGGTGCTGTAGCAGGACACCCGTTAAGGCTCTTGCTGTGAATTTTTACACATTTGTAGCTCTTCACACTTTACTAATAAATCTTTGCAAAAGGTTTTGTTATTGACGCCATTTCTTCCTGCTCCGGCTACACTTACCTCTCTCACAAATCTCTCACGGATGTCACAGTTAAGCTTGCTGGCCTGTCAACCATTTTGTATTAGCCATTGTCCATTTTACAATTATGTTTTCTGAACACTGTGTTTGTAATATACTACAATATATATTTTCCCCCTATTTGTATGTATATCCTTCCTATTTGGAGACAAAAACAGGAATATTGCTGAAAGTGATGGAATTACATGTTATATATAAATAACAACACTAAAGCCAAGGAGACTAATTACTAATCTGGACACCAACCTGATTTAAGAGCATTTGACAGGTTTTGGTTTATTCATGCTGTGTCTTCACATTAAAATCTTGTAGTTTTGCTAAAAGTGAGAAAAATCTTTCTGCAGCATAACCTTATATATATATTTTACAGGGCCAGATTAAAAGCCCATTGGGTCTGTTGCTGACAATTATGATGGACCTAATTACAGAATCTTATCAAAGGAAAACATTAAAACAGTTATACCTTCCAAGCATCATGTATCTGGTGGAGGTGGTGCTGGAGGGAAACTCACAGGATATAGCTATCAGAAAACACATGCCCTATGCTAATCTCTCGCTTTCATCTTTTAAGTAAATCCATACCCCCTATAAGCAGTGTCTGGTTAAGCAGGATTTCGCTGGGTGGGGTAAAAGGGTGGGCCACTGATGCAAATCACGTAACCAGAACTGCCCAAAGGGACAAACATGCCCAAAAAGGGGGCGTGTCTGCACGAAATATTAGATGGTCAGCCTGCCAATCATGCATGATGACCAACCAAGGGCATACTGTGTAGACAGCACCTGGAGCTTGGCATAAATGTGTTTATTGATGCGCTAGTTTTAAGCTTTCTAAGGACTTGCTGGTCCACTCCTCTCCTCACCTTCTTATTAGCAGGCAGAAGCTCCTCTTATACAGTCTGAGACAGAGAAAAAGTGTACGTAGTGAGTGTAGAAGAAGGGAACATACCACAGCGTCAGCTTTACCTTAACTAATTTCATTTTCAGCCAGTGCACAACAGTTTTGTTCCTCTACATCCGTCTTGAGTTTTTATACTTCAGCAGGAGCTTGTGAAAAGTAAAAAAAAAAAGTTTTAGTTTTTTTTAAATCAATGGGTCTATTCCATAAGCATGGGCCTGAAGCTGCAGCTCCATCAGCCCCTATGTTAATCCAGCCCTGATCTTTTACCATCTGCCCCTTATCACTAATCCTCTCAGTGAATGCACTGGAAATAAATCATCAGTCCAATATCCTTTGTGGAGCCATTGTAGTTCTTCCTTGTGTATCTTATTTTGAGGACCCAAAGGTTTCCTTTCTGACAGTCCACGAATCACAATGATTGTGACCCTACTCATACAGGAACCTGGGGGCCCCTGGGTTACACTAATCAGTAGGAGGCCCAGGATGGGAATTTTCCAAGGACAATGTCCAGCTGCCATGTTCTAGTTCATTATCATTAACATGGCTTGGAGTTGCAGTTTAACAAATGGAGATGTTGCTTGATCCTTCAGTGTTTATGTCACTTTATATATTACCATCCGATGGAAAAGGACCTGCACATATTACTCGACATTGGCCGTGCACAAGCTAAAGTGGCTCTAACCAAAACAATAAAATATGTCTCCATCGAAATATGTGCTGTCTATTCTTTAAAAATAGAATTACTCCAATTCCAGGGACCTGCACATGACAAGCACAAACCAGGAAACCCCCTGTATTCTAACAGCTACTGCTTGCTTAATAAACTAGGTTATTGTAGGAAAAAAATCATCCGGTTTAAAAGATACGTCCGGAAGTATAAAGTCACCACATTTAACCACAATATACTTGCATAATTCATAGACAAGAAATAAATAACAGGAACCCTGACATACCACACAACAAACTTAGTTATATGATACTTATTTATTAGCAGCCATAAAGCAAACAAACAAATGAGGAAAACACAACCAGTTTTGCTAAGAAATCAGAACTGTTTTTTAAACTTGATAACTGCACTCAGAGTGAAATCTTAACTCTGGAGACTACTACGTTCCAAAGAATGTACGCTGCAGCAATGGCATATAGGAACAGTCCATTGATACAATTGTGCTCAAATGTTTGCACACCCTGGCAGAAATTGTGACATTTTGGCATTGATTTTGAAAATATGACTGATCATGCAAACAAATGCCTTTTATTGAAGGATAGTGATCATATGAAGTCATTTATTATCACATAGTTGTTGGGCTCCTTTTTATATCATAATGATAACAGAAATCACCCAAATGGTCCTGATCAAATTTTTACATAACCTTGAATGTTTGGCCTTGTTACAGGCACACAAAATGACACACACAGGTTAAAATGGCAATTAAAGGTTAATTTCTCACACCTGTGGTTTTTTAAATTGCAATTAGTGGCTGTGTATAATTAGTCAATGAGTTTGTTAGCTCTCACATGGGTGCACTGAGAAGGCTAGATACTGAGCCATTGGGAACAGAAAAGCACGGTCAAAAGACCTGCGTAACAAGGTAATGGAACTTTATAAAGATGGACAAGGATATAAAAAGATATCAAAAGCCTTGAAAATGCCAGTCAGTACTGTTCAATATGCCCCTGTTTACAATATGCCCGACAACACCTTGACGCACCTCATAGTTTCTGGCACACTGTAATTTGGGGCGATGAGACCAAAATAGAGCTTTATGGTCACAACCATAAGCGCTATGTTTGGAGAGGGGTCAAGAAGGCATATAGTGAAAGAATACCATCCCCACTGTGAAGCATGGTGGTGGCTCACCGATGATTTGAGTGGGTGGGAGCTCTAAAGGCACAGGAAATCTTGTGAAAATTGATGGCAAGATAAATGCAGCATATTATCAGAAAATACTGGCAGACAATTTGCATTCTTCTGCATGGACACTTTTGGACTTTCCAGCATGACAATGACCCTAAGCACAAGGCCAAGCTGACCCTCCAGTGGTTACAGTAGAAAAAGGTGAAGGTTCTGGAGTGGCCATCACAGTCTCCTGACCTTAATATCATCGAACCACTCTGGGGAGATCTGAAACGTGCGGTTTATGGAAGACGACCAAAGATTTTGCATGCCTCAGGCATTTTGCTAAGACGAATGGGCAGCCACCTGCAAGAATTAGTGGTCTCTTAGACAACTATTACAAAAGACTGCACGCTGTCATTGATGCTAAAGGGGGCAATACACAGTATTAAGAACTAAGGGGATGCAGACTTTTGAACAGGAGTCGTTTAATTGTTTTCTTTGTTGCCATGTTTTGTTTTATGATTGTCCCATTCAGTTATAGCCTGCAGTAGAATTTGAATCCCATAAGAAATCAAATAAATGTGTTTTGCCTGCTAGTGCAATATATGAGAGAACCTTTAACTTTAGAGGAAATAGAGTACAACCATTCAATATGATAACATCTAATTATTTGTTACAGTCTGGTTGTGGAGGCTCAGTATGCGGAGTCTAGCACATCCTTGCAGCAACACAACTATCCAAGAGGTCTGATGTGGCAACAGGACTACCAGAAAGCTGGGTAGAAGCACACGGGTTACATTTATAAAGTATTAAATTGAAAATCCTAATGGCATTGTCTGTTCCAGGCAAAGGGGTCAGTCCATTTGGGGTCATTAGCCAAGGTTGATAAACTTTAAATAAATAGAGAGAACTGGTAGCAAGGATACAGGATATGAGTGAAGGAACATCTGAGTGGTCATTCCTAAGTAGGAGAATAGTGTTGGACAAATTTACTTCTAACATTATCAGGGTCTGCCCCAATGCACATATCCACAAGGACACAGCGCAAGTCAATAGCAGCCCAACAGCTCGTCGCCTTGATTGCACCAAGGCCTGGGTCCGAGAACAACAATGAGGATCTCAGGTGTCCTACCTCACTGTAAAGATTGAAATCAGCCACCAGTCCCTTAGACGAGTTCTGGATGTCCATGATGCAGCATTAAGGATGAATATCTCCCTTATCACCCTGCTGAGAAAGCCTTTGACAAGGTCAGATGGGATTTTCTAAGTGACGCTTTGAAGGCATACGGTTTAGAAGCGGCAGTCCATGATGCAATTATGGCATTGTACACAGTCCCCTTGGCAAGGACGGTAGGACCAGGTATGAAGGTAGATTGGGTTAATATTATGAACGGCACCAGGCAGGGATGCCCCCTGTCCAATTCATTATATGTTTTAACCATTAAGCCCCTGGCAGAAGAAATAAGGCAAAATAGAAAGATTGAGGGTTTCAAGATAAATAAGGTAAAACATAAAGTCAACTTATACGCTGATGACGTCATGCTTACTTTACAAAACCAATTGCCGCCGGAATTGATAAAGGTACTGGGTCAATATAGTGAATACTCAAACTATAAATTAAATACAAATAAAACTACAATAATGGCAAGCAAGATTGATAGTGAAGACAGGAACTTTATTAAAACAACTTATAACTTCGCCTGAACAAAGGATAATACTACGTTTCTGGGTATTAAAATTCTAAGAAACATAAATAAAGTAATTGAGGTTAATTTTCTCCCACTTATAAAATACACAAACAAAACCTTGAACAATGGGTCAGTAAGGAGATCTCCTGGATAGGGCGTATAAATACGATTCGATCATACATTCTGCCTAAATGGAATTATATTTTTAGAATGTTACCGATACAAGTGCCAATACCCTGGTTAAAAATAATACAGTCAGCTTTTTCTAAATTTATTTGGAAGGGGGAAAAAAACAGAATAAATTTAAATTTGATATCAAAAAAGAAAAAAGATAGGGGACTAGCAGCCCCAAATATAATAGAATATCATAATGCTTGCATGCTAGCACATGCTAAAACCACCCAAAGTAGAGACCAAAAAGATTAAGCTTGGTACCAAATAGAATCCGCACTAGTAGAAGTAGATAGTTTTTCCGAATTATTTTGGACAACAAAAAAAAGATAAAATTAAAAATAGACCTGCGTCCCAGAAAATTCAATTATTAGTAATAGTATTTTGAGACTGTGGAATAAAATTAAAAAATATTATAAAATAGAATATAGACTGTTTCCTTTTTTACCTATGGTGGGGATCCCGGGGAATATTGAAGGTATTAATATCAGTAAATGGATACAGGTGGGAATTAAGACTATCCAAGATTGTACAGATAAAAATAAATAAATTAAGCCTTTTAACCAGCTACAAACAGAGTTTGGACTTAATAGTAAGGAGATCTTTACATAATTTGAGAATCAAATTCTATCTGGGGAGATTTGTGGAATTTAAGATAAAAGTACTAATAATTTAAGACATATTCTGGATAATCATAGATCGAAAGGACATATAACTAGATGTTATGAATTTCTAAAAGAACTTCAGAGGAACCATGAGTGGAAATCCAAGACTAAGTGGGAAAAAGATCTTAATTCAGAAATTACATATTTAGATCTGATAAGGGCTATAGTCAATGTGAATAAAATGGTACATTGCTTGAATATCGCAGAGAATTTTTATAAGCTAGTAAATAGATGGAATATGGTCCCAGAAAAACTGTCTAAAATATATAAAGATCAGCAAAATAAATGTTGGAGATGTGAAACAGGGAAAGAAGATTATCTTCATATATGGTGGCAATGCAAACAGTTAAGAAAGGTATGGAAGAGCATTTATGATCAGATATTCGCAATTTGTCAGGTAAATATACCTTTCACTCCACAGAGTTTATTATTACACCAGGGTTAGCCCGGTATGGCTACTGAAAAAAGTATGTTGATAATAGAGAAAATTTATGACAAACTTACCGTAATTTTCTTTTCCTGGCTATTTCTCATGGCAGCATCACTTATGGGTAGCTCCTCCCTTAGCAGTCACAGGACAGGAATTAATTAGATTAATTAATCAGACTGATAGGTATAAGGAGTCCCTCCTCCCCTACACCTCAGTCCAATTATAAAGCTGAAATAAAGAATGGGCGGGAACCCTGATGCTGCCATGAGAAATAGCCAGGAAAAGAAAATTACGGTAAGTTTGTCATAAACTTTCTCTATTCCTGGCTAATCATGGCAGCATCACTTATGGGTAATACCCAAGCTTCACAGAAAAATAGGGTGGGAATAATAATCCAAGAAATTACACAAAACTGAAACACATGCAGCAAAGAAAAGTTTAATATCAACGGGATAAAGAGACCGTAGACAGGACACTCTGTCCAAAGGAGGTGGAAGGAGACTGCACATCAAGTTTGTAGTGCTTCATGAATGTCATCGGAGAAGACCAGGTGGCTGCTCTGCAAATATCATCGTATGGAACCTCTGCACAGCTAGCCCATGAAGTTGATAATGCTCTAGTAGAATGAGTTCTTATCTCCCGAGGTGGTGATATACCTTTAGAGATATACGCCTTCTTAATTATCAGAGAAATCCAACGTTTCAACGTAGATAAAGAAGCCGCCTCACCTCTCCTTGCTCCCAACGGCAAAACGAAGAGTTGGTCCGTTTTACGGAAAGACTCAGAGCGTTTAAGATATGCAGACAAGCAGTTCATGACATCCAAACGTTGCCATCTAACCTCCTCCTGAGAAGAGGGGTTGGGGTAAAATGATGGAAGAACCACTTCTTGAGAGAGGTGAAACTGAGAAACTACCTTAGGAAGAAACTCTGGTTTTGGTTTCAGACAAACCCTATCTCGGTAGAATCGTAAACAAGAAGAAGATGTAGAAAATGCCTTAATTTCTGAAATCCTTCTTGCGGAAGTAAAAGTTTTATACGTCAGGAGAGTAGCATCCAAACTTTCAAGAGGAACAAACAGATCCTCAGTGAGATAATTGAGCACCATAGGAAGGTCCCAAGGAGGGGTAGTAGATCTGGAAGGAGGCCTCAACCTGAAGGCCGCTTTGAAGAACCTGGAAATCAAAGGATCCGAAGCCCATGAGATGTTGCACAAAGCTGAAAGTGCCGAAGACTGAACCTTCAAGGTGCTGAGGCTAAGGCCCTTGTCCAGGCCCTCTTGCAGAAACTCCAAACTTCAGTATTGCTAGGATGCCGAAAGTCCACATTATGAGACGATGCCCAAGTTTGGAACACATCCCAGATCCTATGCTAGCATGAAGAAGTAGAAGCCTTTCTGGAGAGCAGAAGGGTAATGATCACCGCCTCCGCGAGACCTAGTAATTGGAGTCTTTCTTTCTCAAGACCCATACCCCCATTGTGAGGCATTCCGGATGAGGATGGAATACAGGGCCTTGCGATAGCAGATCCTCCATCACTGGAAGAGGCCAAGGTTGTTCCTGGCTCATCATGGCCAATAGGGGGAACCACGGCCTCCGAGGCCAAATTGGAATTACGGCAATGACTTTCTTGCCTTCCAACCAAACCTTCCGCAGGAACCTGGGTATCATGGGTAGGGGAGGGAAAACATACCCCAGATCGAACGACCAGGGCAGAGAGAGAGCATCCTGGCCCAGTGCCTGACAGTCCGGATGGAGAGAGAAGTAATTCTCCACCTGGTGATTCTGAGATGATGCCATCAGGTCGATCTGGGGCATGCCCCACCGATGAGCAATTTCTGCAAAGATCGCCGGGTGAAGTTGCCATTCTCCCGGAAGAATTTCCTTTCTGCTGAGGAAGTCTGCCGTTAGTTCTCCGAACCTGGGAGATAAATCGCCTTCAGGCCTTGAAGATAGGTCATGGCTATAGCCATTAAGGGAGCCAGCTCTTCCAGGAGCAACCTGCTCCTCGTGCCACCTTGGTTGTTCACATATGAGGCCACCGCTCGGTTGTCTGTTTTGATTAGAACCCAAGAATTCCGTAGCCTCGGCAGGAATCTCAAAATGGCCTTGTAAACCGCTCTCAGTTCTCTTAAGTTTGAGTGTAGGCGACTCTCTTCTCGGGTCCAGTTCCCTTGAGTCCATACAGGACTGAAGTGGGCACCCCATCCAAAAGAACTGGCATCTGTTGTAATAACCTTCCAAGGGGGGTCTTCCAACGGGAAGCCTGTTGTCAAATTCCTCTCGCTCTTCCACCAGTTTAAGCTTTTCCTTACGGGAAGGGGAAGAGATATCATCTGTTCCCAATCCGCTTCCACTCTGTTGAACTGGAGAAGGAAGCAGTTCTGGGCCGGACGGAACTTCCACTGGGCCCACTTCACCAAGCCTATTGTTGAAGTCAAGGAACCCAGGAGACTCATGACTTCTCTTGCAGGTGCAGTTTCGAGAACTTGCAGCTTCCCTACTTTGTCTCTGATCTTTGTGACCCTTTCTGGAGACAGGAACACATGTGCAGACACGGTATTCACTACCGTACCCAGGAAAACGATAGTTTGTGCAGGAACGAGGGAGCTCTTTCCCACGTTCAGGAGCCAACCATGGTCTTGAAGAATGGACATTGCCACCGACGTATGTTGAGCTACAATTCCTTGAGATGGACCCAAGATTGATAGTAGGCGTCCCTTAAGTCTATTGAGGTCATCCAGTCTCCTTTTTTGACACACTTCAAGATGGTCCTCAAGGATTCCATTTTGAACGTCCTTACGTCGAGCAAGGAGTTCACGCCTTTCAAATTCAAGATGAGACGCCACTTTCCCTGTGGTTTTGGGGCCAATAAGACCGTGGAGTAAATTCCCTGGAACCATTCCTGTTTTGGAACTTCTTCACCACTTTTTGTTCCAGGAGTAGAGAAATGCAGGACCTCATGGCCCTTCATTTGATGCCTACCGGCACCTTTGACCTTCTGAAGAATGCAGTTTTCGGGTAAGATGAGAATTATATTCTGTAACCTTCTTTTACGATGGAAGTGACCCATAGGTCTGAAATATTGCTGGCCTATATGGGGTAGAAGAACTTCGGCCTGGGGACCTTCAGAAGGTCTTCCCTGAGGTTCTAGCACCCCTTCCTCTGGAAGCCTTATTGGAAGATGAGTGCGAATAGGATTTCCATGAAGAATTCCTGGAAAACTCCCTTCCTGGTTTATAGCTCCTGCTGTCCCGAAAGGACCGATCCTTGAAGCGCTTGGTCTTCCAGGAGGAGGGAAAAACTCTTCCTGCCAGCTTGAGGTAAACGCCTTTTTCCCCATCAGCAGCTTTTTGAATAGCATCTTCCAGAATCTTCCCAAAAAGGAGATCCCCTCGGAACGGAAGTGCACACAGGGAAGCCTTAGAAGCATAGTCAGCACCCCACGAATGAAGCCACAAGGCCCTTCTAGAAGCCACAGACAGGGCCATGCTTTTGGCAATCATGCGAGTGATGTCCAGGGAGGCCTCTGAACAGAATTCCGTGGCTAGACTAAAGTCCTTGAAGCTTTCCAACAGATGTTCCCTACGGACACCCTGATCAATGTCGTCCTTCAGATTAGTGAGCCACACTTTCAAGGCTCTGGAGAGAGTCATCAGTGCCACTGCCGGATGAAGGGCGGACCCTAAGGCCAAGTAGTCTTTAATCAGGTCTCCATCCATACGCTTCTCCATAGGCTCCCTGAGATATGCCATGGAGTCAATAGGCAGTGTAATTTTCTTAGCCATATGGATCACTGCAGCGTCAATTTTAGGAACTGAGTTCCACAGGCAGCAATCCACTGTAGAGTACGGATAAACCCTCGCAAACTTATTTTTTAAGGTGGACTTCTTTTCAGGCTTATTCCATTCCTGAAGGATCATATCCCTGATTGGCGCATGCACCGGGAAAGTAGGTCTGTTAGGCTATAGGTCCTCAAAAAACCTGTCAGCCTCCTTCAATTCAGATCTTTCTTCAGTGAGACTAAGCGTGTCTCTGAGAAGGGTAATAAGTCTATCCATAGACCTGGAGTCAAGAGACGTGGAGGCATATTCAGCTTCCTCCTCACCTTCATCTGATACCTCCCAGACATCAGGGTCCTCATCAGAGCTGGAAGACTGAGGTTCCGCTCTGCGTCTCTTACTTGGACCACTAGATCCCGTGGTAGCCATAAAGCCCTCAGCAATAGCCTGAGAAATCCAGAGCTTAAGGTCGTCTTGTGGAGAGCTCCTACTGGGGGCATCAGCGACTTCCAACAAGCATTCCTTGCAAAGGTTCCTTCTATTCGGAGCAGGCGAAGAACAATTAATGCATTTATTTGACTTTTCCCGTGATTTTCTCGCTGGAGAATCCAAATGAATGCTGGGGCTGGAATGAAGCCATATATGACATATATTACAGGCTCAGTATGGCACTCTTTTAACAACACCCCCCCCCAATAAAATTAAGAAATGGCTCACCTATGTTTTCTAGAGAGGGATCTTGCAGAGGCAGAGGGAGAATCCATACTATAAAGAAGAACGAAAGGAAAATCCAAGACCTAATTCCCCAAAGGGATAAATAGACAAACTGACAAAGCAATACTTCCAATAAGTAGTAAAAACAGCAATCCTACCTTAAAGAGCAGGACATCCACTATGCAGCCAGGCAGCAGATAGGAGTAGCTGGGCACAAACTGGACACCAATGCTTCCCCAGGGGTAAACCAACATAAGGCTAGCAGATATAGCGCCAAGGCAGCTGTATTAGATGCTTTAAAAAAGGTCCGGGCAGCGAACAGCTGATTGCCCGGTTCGCGCATGCGCAGAGCGCTGGAACGCACGCTATGCGTTCCAAACGCTCGCGACCGGCATGCAAATTACTTCTGGTTTCGCCGGAACCGGCTGCGAGCAACAAACAGTCGGCTGGAACGCATAATGCGTTCCAGCCCCCAATGCCCGGGCACACAGGGAGCCCCAGGGAGCAGGGAATCCTGCACAGCCTCACATTAACCCATCAGAGGCTGGAACAGAGCCAGGGAGCAGGGAAGGCACCAAACAAGAGGCAAGAAACAGATCCTAAAGGACAAGACCCCTAAGCATGGATTCAAATACTGCCAACAAGGTATGGGGGGGGATATATAACCCCAATTAGTAGGGGCAGGCTGAAAACAGGGGGAATTTTTAAGGCTAACCAACCCCACAAATAAACAGAAACAGTGTCTCCCTCAAACACTTACTTCCCACGCTGCAGTTCAGTACTTACACTGAACCTGACCCAGTTAGTCCTGCTCATGCAGGCTGTTTACTGGGTCCTTCAAATGAAGAGAGGCTGAACTTCATTTGGAACGAACCCACGACAAACGCAGGAAGGTGGCCATAAAACAAAATGTAAAAAGTCCTGTAGAACTTGCTAAGGACAGGAAAAAAGACTGAGGTGTAGGGGGAGGAGGGACTCCTTATACCTATCAGTCTGATTAATTAATCTAATTAATTCCTGTCCTGTGACTGCTAAGGGAGGAGCTACCCATAAGTGATGCTGCCATGATTAGCCAGGAAAAAAGGTTTACTAGTGTCGGGATGTTTTAGTATGTCCGCAGAGGCAAATCTTTGTTTAAGAGTCTCAAAAGCATTCACAGCCTCTTTGGACCACACCGTGCTACTAACCCCTTTGCGAGTCATATTTGTGA
>OW240921.1:3612274-3655109 GCA_933207985.1 Pelobates cultripes | reverse complement strand
TACTGAAGGGGTTTTCACCCATTCAGCAACCCGGGATTGGGGGGTGGAAGGGAGAGGGAACCTGCAGTGCCAGGAAACTGGATTGTTTTCCTGACTCTGGAGTTTACCTTTAATTCTCTGCCATTTAAATATATATATTTTCTGTTTATGCAGCCCTAGTCACACCTCCCCTGGCTGTAACTGACAGTCTGCATGAAAACAAAATGGTTTCATTTTTAGTCAGATGTTAAGTAGCTTTAACCCCATAAGGACCAAACCTCTGGAATAAAAGGCAATCATGACATGTCACACATGTCATGTGTCCCTAAGGGGTTAAAAGTTGGACGTTATTACCGTCTTTTGGAAGTCGGTTGGGGAGACCATAAGGACTATAGTGGATAAACATCTTCCAGGAGGTAGAATCCTTCCTACTTTTCAGAGGGGACACCCCTAACTAAATTAAACTGCTCCATGATTTACTTCATACTCACAGCCGGAAGGCCACAATTACAATGCAATGGAAAACTAAGCAGGCACCGACTAAGAGGGAATGGTTCATGAAAATAGAACACTATCGAGTTCTTGAACTAAGATGGCACTCGCTAGGCAACTATAATAAATACACATTCATATGGCAACCATGGTTAACCTACATGACATCCACACACCACCGAGAACCAACAAGTGCAGACACATAAAGGGGGACATCTACTATACAGTTACTTTGGGCCTAGATCCCTACACGTCTATTTAGGCTACAGGACCGATAATATACAATATATCGAAAGCAGCACAACTGCCACATGTACCAGTCTAACAGTCACTTTATGATTATATTGTTAAAACCTTCAAATCTAAGTGACTACGTATCATGATGTGATGTTTCTATATCATTTCTGTCATACTGTGTCAGAATTATGTAAACAAAATCCCACCCTACATTGTCTTGTGCAAAATGTAACACTGGTGTATACTCTGATGCATCATGACTTGATACTCAAATATCATTAAAAAAAAAAACACAACTTGCTTTAGAGGTTTTCTCCTGCTCCATAAATCAAACTTTAATTTCATACAGCAGGCTCCTACAGGGTGTAGCAAGATATTAACAGAGAAAGAGATAAGAAATTCTAACTTAAACATAACTCGTAATAAAGGAAGTGTAAACATTGGATGCTTCTTTACAGGAAGTGTTTAGGAAGGCTGTGTAAGTCACAGGCCAGGAGGTGTGACTAGGGCTGTATAAACAAAGTGATTTAACTCCTAAATAACAGAGGATTGAGCAGTGAGACTGCAGGGGTATGATCTATACATAAAAACTGCTTCATTCCGATAAAGTTGTTTTGGTGCCAATAGTGTCCCTTTAGATTTGGGTGCAGTCAGACTTGGTGGATAACTGGTGACATTGGATGGAATAATAAGAAAGGGAAGAGTTGCAGCAGTAAAAGCTGTTAAACTGTTATAGTAGGTTAATGTTGAATAGGGTGATATACAGGACCGTCTTTAAGGAGGGGCAAAAGGGGCAGTTGCCCCGGGCCCAGTTACTCCTGGGGGCCCTAAGGCAGCTGCCCCACGGGCCCCCTGCGGCACCTGAGGTAATCAGGAGCCACAGCCCTTTAATACTGCTCTGGACCGGCCCGGGACCCTGTTTATATTGGGGGTGGCTGACTACATACTCACAGCTAGCCCCCTCACATACTGCCCTGTGAGTCTCTTTGTTTCCTGGGCATGCTGGGAGGCAGTGAGGTCAGATTGCTTCCTCCCAGTAAGAACTGATCACTTCCTCCTCCGTGCCGCTGGGGAGGAGGCACACACCACATGGAGGATGCAAGCATTGTGGGGGAGAGGGACTGAGAAAGCTGATGGCAGACTCCCATCAGCCTGGGCCAGCAAGCTCCCACTGGACCCCAGGGAAGCCACCTTTCTGTACCCAAAAGGTAAGGAGACAGGAGGGTGGCTAAATATGTTTTGTTTTTTGTTTTGCTAATTTCTGATATCACTTTTATTCAAGTGTTGGTGTTTGTAATGTAACACACAGGGAATAAGTACATGTTAAAAATCCTAGAAGAACCTGACAGTTCCCTATTAAATATAAATTTTAAAAGTATTTATTTTAACATATTATTGCATCAAGTGTTATCAAAGGCTGTACACCATTTTCAAATGTCACTTTTGCCAAATTCTGGACCAGGGTATTGTGATAAAGTGAAGGCAGATAGGCCTTTTAACCCCAGGGGGAGTATGTGTAGTTTGTGTTTTGCACAACACAACACACTGTTTAGTAATGGGCCCCTGGGGTGGAGCATTTGGAGAGAAGGGTGGGCCAATGCTCCACTCCACAGTTTAGTGGTTTTCTGGGGAGACATGGATCCAGGCCAGGGTTTTTTTGGATCGTCTCCAACCCACTGCTCAGCTGCAGTTAATGAGCTGTTGCAGTGGTAATAAGCCCCTCCCTGCTAGGCAGGTAAAGGAGAGGGATTGCTGGCTTCCTCCCAGGAAGCAGGTAGGAGAGAGAGGCTGTTCTCTCCAGATAGAGTCAAGGAGACTAGGCACTTGGAGGGCAGAAAGGAAGCAGTCAGGGCAAGACTGGCTTGGAGCACTGGGAGTGCAGAAAGGAAAGCAGTCAGGGCAAGGCTGGCTTGGAGCACTGGGAGTGCAGAAAGGAAAGCAGTCAGGGCAAGGCTGGCTTGGGGCACTGGGAGTGCAGAAAGGAAAGCAGTCAGGGCAAGGCTGGCTTGGAGCACTGGGAGTGCAGAAAGCAAAGCAGTCAGAGCAAGGCTGGCTTGGAGCACTGGGAGTGCAGAAAGGAAAGCAACAGGCTAGCTAGCAGAGTGTTGCTAACTAATAAGGTTGGTGCAGTATGTTTTGTTAGTTTAACCCTGATAGAGAGGGTTATTCAAAGTGAGTTAGTGCTCAGACCGAGCTAGGTTTTTGTTTATAGGGTTTTGTGTTACATTTATGTTTTAATTTACTGCTGTATCCTGTGTGGATTTGCAAATAAAGTGCCTGAAGTATATGCAACTACAAGGACTGTGCATGGTTTTTGCCCTAGAGGACCGTGCTACCTGCAAATGAGGATCACAGTATGTAAGAACAGAGTTGAGACATTATATTGGCCAAGATTGCTGGGAGTTGCTGTCCAAGAGCTGCTAGAAGGCAGAGATTAAAATATGTAAATGTACACATATATATGTGTGTATCTGGCTGTGTTTATGTCCTTGTGTGTATCTGGCTGTGTTTGTCTGTGTGTCAGTGTTTCTGTGTGTATGTATACCTCATACACCTGTATGTGCACTGGTGTGTGTGTAACTGTGCATCTGAGTGTGTGGTAATGCATACAGCCCAGCATTTTAATGCCAACACAAATACACTCCTACATTCCATCTCTAGCACTGTACACATATACACCCCTGCATTTATACCTTTATGTATGTGTGTGTGTATATACCTGTGCCAGTGTGTGTATATCAAAGTGCTTGTATCTGTGTGTCAAAGGGTGTGTGTATGTGTCAAGGTGTGAGCATGTGTGTATCTGCGTGTTAATGTGTATGTGTATATGTTATAGAAATCACACAACATGCAAACAGACCCCTGCAAACACAAACATTACAAACACACCAGTTTGCTGAAACACTAATACTACACACAAATGTACACATGTATTTAAAAGACACTACATCCAAACACCCCCCTGCATGCAAATACAAACATTACATACAAACACATTCCTGTATTAAAACGCTAAATTTATATACAAACACCAACTCTACACACAATAGTACACCTGCATTTAAAAGCCAGCACTACAAACAATCACACATCCCTGCATTAAAATGCAAACACTACACACAAGTACACCACTGCATTCCAATGGTAACAGTACATACAAATACACTCCTACATGCACAAATACACTCTATACAATAACATGCTGACATTCATTTGCACAAACACGGCTCAAAAATACAACCCTGCAAGGATGGTAGATCCCCAGCTGGCATAGCATCGCAGGAGTTGTATGACAGATGGGGATCTATCTTTTCTTTACTCTTGTGCTACAGGGCAGGCCTGAATTTTTTTTTTTTTTTGTTGCACCAAGGCACTCTCTACATTAGTTTCGCCTCTAGGTTGGGGTGGAGGGAGTGATTGCATGCCCAGGGGGCCCAAACAGATGCTTGCCCAGGATCCAATCAATATTAAAGACGGCCCTGGTGATATAGGTGGTGGTAGCAGGACTTGTGATGTTCTATTTTGTGACATTGTTTGAAAATGAGATACATGAGGCTGAGAGAACGGTAGGCTGGAGCGGTGGTTTGGGGAGAGGTGGATGTGAGAATTAATTCATGTAAGGACTTTTGAAGCTGCAAGCCGGCAGCGCACCCAGTGACACAGTAATGTGTGGAGTTAGAGGGTGCGTGTTCCGAGTGACACAGTAATGGGTGGAGTTAGAGGGTGCGTGTTCCGAGTGACACAGTAATGGGTGGAGTTAGAGGGTGCGTGTTCTGAGTGACACAGTAATGGGTGGAGTTAGAGGGTGCGTGTTCCGAGTGACATGGCGATAGTCACACATTTCATTTTCACTAATCCTGTACTCTTCCTCCCGCAGGCTCTCCAGCACCCAGTGTAAAGTCTGTAAATCAGAAATATGAATTCTGCAACAATTCTTTGAACCTGGCAAACAGACACATGATTGTTATCATGCATATGAAGACCGTTTGCAGTTCCAAGCAAATAATATTTAAGTGTACATTAAAAGGTTTTACAGCGTACCTTCACAATGAGTCCTGCGTTTACATGCAAACACCAGACGAGTTCATTAAAACTTATCACCTGGAATATGGAAATAGAGGGGAATTCATTATATCTACACCCATAGGTAGGTTGCCAATCACATCACAAATATGTGCTGATGTATCTACCTCTCCATGTCTGTCATTATCTGTCATCACCCAACACTCAATGTTTGTCATTATCTGTCAATCTGTTATCATCCAACTCTCAATGTCTGTCATCACCCAACGCTCACTGTCTGTCATCATCTGTCAACACTCAACGCTCAATAGCAAATAGTTAAAAATAAAAAACCTTGGTGTAGTGATTCAATCTACCGAACAACCGCACAAATGAATAGACCACCTGGGAGCTGGAGTGTGCCGGCAATTAGCCTCCCAGAAGCTGCGGTTAACCGCAGCTTAATTGACGAATACTGGGTAGCCGCCATTCGTATGACGAACACGAGGTCGCGGCCATTTTAAACCCGCAAACGCACAGCGGTGTTCGACACCTAACTCATGGAACTAAAATCGGACACAGTTTGGCGCGAACACCGCTGAAGCCGCCAACCTCCTTTCTTGTTCGGCGGGAGTGCGCAAACTGCCCTGTGTTCAGGAATTTTACCTGACTATGTTATACCCCAGATAGGAATCCCGTGGAGCCCATTCGTATGAGAACTGACTTTGTGGGCACTTTGGCTCCATGGCGATTAAACTGTATTCGTGTGGTCTGAGCGCCATTCGCTTAATAATGTGCGCTCAGACCTGAGCTATCTGGTTAAATGTATGATTTTAATGTTATGTGTCTTGCATGGTATATTTTAATAGTAATTCTTGTGTTAGTATCCCAGCGTGCATAATGGCGATTTGCCTTTGTCCTGGGAGATAATTGAATTACTTCTCAATTATCTCCAGGGCAGAGAGGAGGAAGCCAGGATGCATTGTGGGAATGTAATGTGACTGTCTGTTCTGTTTTTCTGATCGTCTGTCTTTTGTCAGTCTCCCATTTGATTTCCTAGGGGAGTGTACACCAGGTGGGAGACCTGCATAAATACTGGGCAGGTAGCCCTCATTAAACAGACCACTGCTTGACCCTCAACACGGAGCCTTGTCAGATGAGTCTTTGGGGGGATTTACTGTATGCTGATAGAGACTGACTGCTAGGAGTGTAAGCCGCTTGGAGGCTTTTCCTATTCGTCTACTAGCAGCTATTCGTATGGTTCCAGTTCGGGAGTTTGGAGTGCTATATTGTATGCAGTTCGGGAGATTGGAGCATTCCCTTACATGCGGTTCAGGACTTTGGTGTTCTACAGTAGCTGTGCCTGCATCTCTGAAAGGGGACGATCGCCTAAACGGTTTTAACCCCTTGTGTGCTGAAACGGTCAGTTACAGCTATGTTTATAAAAAAAATGGGTTAACCCTAGCTGGACCTGGCACCCATACCACTTCATTAAGCTGAAGTGGTCTGGGTGCCTAGAGTGGTCCTTTAATGTATTAAGGTACTTTTGGGGTGTTTGTTTTTTTGGTTTTTTTTTATTATTTTTTTTTGTGCCTGGAGATAATTGAGTTTAATACAGTGCTTGACTCAATTATCTCCCAGGCACAGAGGAGGGATTATCTTGTTTTGTATGGGAATGTCCTGGACCTGAGAGCCAATGTAATCATGTGTGTGTTTTTACTGTAGTCTACTCTCAGGTCCAGGGGGGAGTGCCCCTTGCATGGGGACCTGCATATAAGGCCAGTTGTGGCTGCCAATAAACGTATTCCTGCTTGTACTCTCAGAACTAGGTGTTGTCCGGTTACTGGGAGGGGAAAGGGCTAATCACTGTTCCAGCGTGGAGGATTCAACATGGAAAGTCCTGGTAAGGACTAGAGCTCCCAGGACTGAGTGTCGTCCAGTGCCTGGGGGTTGCTAGGGCGAATTCTCCATTCGGCCCCAGGAGGGAGTGGTTCCAGGGCCCCAGTCCAGTCACGGCAACTGAGGGCTAGAGTGCTGAGGTTTGTCCTCTGTTCCAGTTAATAAGCCGTCCTTGGCAGAGGTACCCAGCCAGGGGTACAGGGAGCTCTGCTACAATCTTTTACAGCTGGAGCTCTACATTGGACTTTTCGCCTCCTGGGCTGCCTCTGCCATTTTGGGAGCAGTGCTTGCACTCGGATTGGGTCCCTGCGGCTCTGCCACGCTTTCTCTGGGGCGCAGGTGAATCTCTGGGGGTGGGGGAGATCGGGGGCCATGTATCCCACACGCTGACCAAACTTGTAGGCCGCACTTGAGGGGGAGGTGAAAGTGTCATGAAGCATCGCTTGTTTGGTACCAGTGTCACTTCTTCTCTGGTATCCTTTCTGTGAGATTTTAGCCTCATTTGTTGTGCATTTCGGCTGTTTTAGTGTCTTAGAGGAGAAGCTGCTGGAGCATGCTTCCACTCGGCTCAGCGGTCAGACCTCGCCCCCTCACATCTTTTTTTTGCTGTTGATCCGAAAGAATGCAAAAATCCAGTTACATTTTTTTTTCAATTTTGCAGCAAACTTCTTTACCACAGAATGGCAGTCAGATCTCTCCGCATATCAGCATTGTATCTATCATGAGGCTAACATGGCCTTGGGTTGGCACTTTAATGAGGGGGTGGAAAGTAAATGCCTCCCCCAGACACTAGTGTTTGCCTGTCATGGAGCGCTCGGCTACCTCGCGTGCCACGCAGTGATGCTGGAAGCCAGACTATGACGTCACACCGGCCCTGGCATCCCTAAACGGCACGCCATGGAACAGCGCAAGAAGATAACAGCCACAGTAGCCACGCTGGATCCCAGAGAAAAGATCCACTCAACCTTTCCCAAAGGATAGGGTGAGCTTTTGTTGGGATAAGGGTTGCCCTCGAAGGCACAATAGGTAAGGGCTCAAACAGCCCTACTATCCCCTCGTTGTTATCCTTAAGATTAGGATCTCTCCACAATATTCTATTTTATTATTTATTTTTGATCGGTGCCTGTGATTCCATTGGAACAAGTGCATATTTAACTATTACCGAGAAGCTGTAGTTATCTTTGTCACCCCAGTGTTAGAGAGTATAATACCGTTGGGAATTGTAATTGTCGATATATGTACCACAACTGTTATAAGTACACCAAGGCTGTAGACGTTACAATAATGTTATTTTCTGCAACTGTGAAACTGCAGCAACCTTACATATTGTAGCTGGTTAGCAAATCATCTTTTTGTATCTATATCAATGACCACTTTTCTACCGTTTTGCTAGTGTTAATTGGGCAATAGCTTAGTAGAGCCTTGTACTGTCTACTCATAATATTGTCTGTTGAGATAAATTATCTTGACATTTCGTCCCCGATCTTACGAGCTCGAGTGGGTCATTAGGGAACCATGACAATTGCCATTACCACTATATCAATATTATTCTGTATAATGACAATTAAATAAAAGTCAACTTGTCCACTATTTTTGGACATTTTAATTTATGAATTATTAAAAGTGATGTTTTAACGTTTAATTGTAATTTATCTTTTCAGTATTCCACTTTTTCTATACATTTTATTTTTGCATTCTCCAATTCTCTGTTTGGTATGTCCTTTAAATATTATATATAATATGTATGGGTGCACGTAAACATGGGAAAATTGTGGTAGAATGAACACATGGTAAAAATGCCCATGAGGTCTTGGTCACACACATGCTGCATCTCAAAATATACTTGGTACTCGTGGGTGAATACAGTCCGGCCCCGGAGCTTTGTTTATATTAACTTTCTTGCTGCTGTAGCACCTTGTCTTGAGTCATCCAATTCCAAAATTTCTGCAAGCATTTTTGCAGCAATGATTTGCATACGTTTTGCCATTGGATCCTCCTTATTTTTTGCTGATGAAAATGCTGTGCCTTTACCTTGTCTTCATTAAATAATGTTTTCCATGTGTATCTACACTTACATGTGTTTTTTTTTTTTTTTTTCTTCAAGAATTGATGTAAGTTTATGGGGTTAGTTTTGCCTTCTTTGGCTATCACGTTCTCATTTTATAGCTTAGCCCATGATGATTCATTGTATAAAAGCCTGGGTTAAGTTACTAATCAGTTGTTTACTACAGTAATTATATTCTTCCTCTGAAAATCTCTGGGATAGCTAAATAGGGTCTGTGCCTGTTTAAACTGAGCGATTTCTCTCTAACCAATTCTAACAAACTTTGTATATTGTAACAGATCAACTTAATGAGAATGCATCCGAGATACCGGGGACCAATAAGATGACTGTTTTGGCTCTCAGCAACCGAACAGACTCCAGAAATCAGACGGAGTCCAGCCGCCATTCCCTTCCTCAATTGGCAACCCGTTTAGTTATTATACTCGTTGCACTGATCCTGCCTCCAGCAATCTATTTTTTCTACCTCCATAGGAAAGTTAGGAATTCTCAGCAAAACACACATGTTCGGTAAGTCTGAATCTGCATCCTACACCCTCCCCGTTTCTCTAGTGACCTAAAAATCACCACTATCCCTCACCCTCTAACAAACCCCACTACTATCACTGACCTCTCTGCTCATTGACTCTCTGGGTCCTTCACCATTTTAAAGGTTTCCCCTCAAATCCTTCCATACTTTTCAAAAACTAGGGCTCCGTACCTCGCTTATCCAATCCTGTACATGACCTCTCTACATCCCTTGCCATCACCAAAGGCTTCCTATTAAAGTTCCATTGATTTAGAGAGACCCATTTCTAGCCAATCCACTTCTTGTTCTGTATTTATCTACGGTCAGTAGATCCGTCCTCCCCAATCCCTTTTTGACTTGACAAGGTTGTCCGAGAGGCATGTTTAGTAACTGATTAGTGGGCCTTTCGGATGTAGCATTTATATTCATTCTTAATATGTATTAATACCTAGGTGAGAGCCTCCGCCATGTATCCCACTTCTAACTCTTATACAAAGTTATATTTTGAGCACTCCCATTCCTTTCTCTTCCCTGTATTGTCCCATACTGCCATTCTTTGTTGAATATACCACCTCTTTTGCCTTCAGATGTCTTCTCGATCCTTACTGAACGAAAGGCATTCCCAATAAGCTCAGGTTTAAATCGTATTTCGTTTTTATAATGAAGGCGTTGAAGGATATGCACCAATTATTGCAATTGTTATAATTTTAATAATATTAAAGTTTATACAGTACAAACCTACTTCTTCACCTTTGTTGAAAATGAACATATTTGAGGATATTGGGGTCATAAATTGTCACTTTGACTATATATTGTCCAGTTATTGCACTGGTAAAAGAACATGGAGCAGAGGCGGATATTAACTCCTTCTTTTTTTTACTTTTAAGGGTGCAGTACAATCAAGTTACCAGATCAGATGATCTGAACGGGCAACATTCTGTGGAAGGAGAAGCCCAGTCACCAGTCTCCGATGAACGCCTTACCAATAACACTGGCCAGAATGGTATCGGTGGAATAGACTGTGACTCTGTATAGAATACAGAGTGAAACGCTGGGCTCGCATGATTAATTACAGTTTTTATCTCTCACTGATTCTTTATTCTTTTTACTTTTACAACTTTTCTGATTGCCTGGTGGAGGATGCTTCCATACAAGGCAGTTATTATGGTGGCACAGCATTAATTCACTGATCATAGTTACTATATCTGATAGATTCCTTAATGCTATGCCTTTTTCCTGTTTGTTTTTTAGTTGACACCTAGTAGTCAAATTGGAAGCAAATTTTGTAGATTTTATTTCTAATTTTGGCTACTTTGGCATAAATGTTACTAATCAGTTGTCATCATAAACATAAGACACCACAGGTAACCGTAATGAATACGGTTTAAATGATCTGTCTATGTGATTTTAGAGACATATTGTTGACAAAGGGCAGCAGATTGAGTTCCAGACACTATATCAGGTCATGGGTTTAGCGGCTTGGAGCGTTCCTTTAACTAAGATTGTACTTTGTACTTTTTAATGGCATTACATTTTTTTAGGGGAGGGAGATAGTTTGAATTTGATACAATTCATGGGGTCATTAGAATGTGGGTGTAATCCTTAGTGGGTGTAATCTATGAAATTCCCACTTACCTCTAGAACAAATCGTTCTGGACAGGTCACGTGATAGGTGCCAAACTGGAATCTGAACAACTTTGCATCCATTTTATACCTTTTTATATTATTGGAAATTGGGGTAAAACATTTTTTTTCCACATTCTGTTTTTTTTATTTTATTAACATGCCTTAACATTGTTTTAAAACATTATTATTATTATTATTATTATTATTATACATTGTTGCAGTTTTAATAAATTGAAATAATTAAGACATTAGACAATTATTTTATGCTTAAATTGTCTTTAATTCACGTTTTGCTATACAAGACACGAGCTCCATTAACTACTTCACTGCCAAAATAGAGGATGAACATTTTTATTTTAATGTATTTTTACAGTATACAATTCAGTCCATAAATCCTTACTTGACCTTCTTTATACACTAAGAATAATTACCAGCCTGCAAAGGAATGAATTTCTCTGCCCGAAGCCACTAGTTACTGATATAATGAATGTAAAGTTGCTGAAAAAACACCCCTGCTGAAGCAGTACAGAAAGTTTCAATGGGTCATACCATTCTTGCAGTGAGAACTGGAAGGCTCATTTCACTGTCAGCATTACATTAACAATCCAGTTATTGATAAAAATAGCTACAGTTTTGAATAACTTTTTTTAGAAGGTATTTCAAAAATGGAATACATGCAGACATTCTTTTTAAAATCTGTTTCCATTGCCCGTAAGCTGTATAGCTAGTAATGCATTTTGGTCCTTACAAATACCAATAACAAGGCGTTTAACAATCTTTGTCGCATTTACTGTATGTGAGAATTTGCGTTTCTGCTTTCATACCAACTTTCTGACCCTGTATGATGTTTTGTACGATAACAGACATTGTATACTGTCTATAGCTTTTCATGTCCCGAATATTTTTTATAAAGGATGAATGAATAAGTGAAACATAACATTTGTGTAAATTGACATTTTAATGTTTGTTTGTCTGCAAAGCAATCTATACACTAAATTGCTGTGCTATTTTTGTAGCCTAGGTATGTGTCCCTTGCTTCAAATAAATGTTATGCTAATATGTTTTCAATCAAAACGTGCTTGTCTGTGAAGTGTTAGTAACAACAAAACAAAATAAATTTTTAATAGTGTCCAGTGATTTTAAAGTAAATGTTTTTGGACCCCCCACTATTATTATTATTATTATTATTATTTATTATTATTATGATATTTATATAGCGCCTCAAATTCCGCAGCGCTTTACAATGGGTGGACGGACAGACATGTAGACACACAGGATCAGAGGGGTTGAGGGCCCTGCTCAGTGAGTGTACATGCTAGAGGGAGTGGGGAAAAATGACACAAAAAAGGTAAGAATAGTATTAGACTAACGACAGTTGCAGAAGAGGAATCAGTTAGGAGCTATTAACAGTTTAATTGATACGCTTTATGAATAAGTGGGTTTTTAACGATTTTTTTGAAGGAGTGGAGACTGGGTGAGCATCTAACAGAGGAGGGAAGCAAGTGCCACTGGAATGGTGCATCCCTGGAGAAGTCTTGAAGGCTAGCATCAGAGGTGGGAGTATGGACAGAAGATAGACGTAAATCTTCAACAGAGCGTAAGGGCCTAGATGGAACATTAGTGTATTAGTGAGGATAGATAGGTGGGAGCAGCATTATGTAGAGATTTGAAAGCAAGAACCAGAATCTTAAATTGAGCTCTGTATTTTATAGGAGGCCAATGTAGGGACTGACAGAAGGGTGAGGCATGGGAGGTGCGGGAGGACAGGAAGCTAAGCCTTGCTGTCGCATTTATTATGGACTGTAACGGCGCAAGTTGGGAGCACATAAGACCACTGAGAAGCGGATTACAGTAGTCAAGGCCAGAAAAGACAGTGGAATGGACCAACACCTTAGTCGCATCTGGTGTTAAGTAGGGGTGGATGCGCGCAATGTTTTTGAGATGAAAATGACAGGATAGATTGAACATGAGGCTTGAAGGAGAGGTCGAAAGGGTGGGCAAAAGGTAGATCTCCATCTGTCGTACAACCCCCACGATGCTATGTCAACTGTCGATCTACCACTTGTCCCTTTTCAGAAATACCCATTGGGTGACCCGAACTGCATGGGCCACCCGATGCGCTGCACCAGCAGTAATACTGCCCATTGTGTATTCTTCCAAAGGTATTAGAATCAAACTATGACGCACCTTGTGCCTGACAGGATCTGTGAGGACATGGCTCTGGTATCTATACTTTCAGAGTGAATTTGGGATAAATATTACATAGATGTCCCCTGTGTACATTTTACCTAATTAGAAATTCACACCTTTTAAAATCTAGTTTGAGAAGAAATATAATTTTTCAGTGGTTTTCACCAAATCAGAATTTCCTGGGAATTGCAGTATCTGGAAGTATGTGGCATGTCTCTGGGATGCTTCTGGATATATCTGTTATGTGTAATAGGATTGTAATGGATCGCATGGCACCCCGACTGGGTACCTCCGTTGAAGGATGCTCCTAGCGCTTCCTGAGGACTTCAAGCACTCTGGCAGACACCACAATCACCGAACTGGAGAAACAAATAAATTCTCCCAAGCATATGAATGCTGTAGACAATTGAATAGGAACCATACGAATAGGTTTACTCTCCTAGCAGTCAAACTGGAACAGCATACAATAAATCCTTCCCCCAATAATGAGACGACACTTCACTTTGAGGGTTAAAACAGGAACTCCTGTGCTGGCACACCCAGCCTTGTTTTTATTACACTCTTTCACATATAGGACCGCCCACAGGGAGGTATAAAACAACCAATCACATATCAGTTACATCCCACATATTCCCTCCCCTTATCCTGAGAGGAAACTCAATTACACATACAGTTAAAACATACTTTCTACCCAACTTTCATAACTTTAAAACCATACATCACATTCACATAAAATTACACACAATCAATCCATTCAGGGGAACAACATATTAAAACATATTAAAAAATGGCATGAATCCGACCAGGGGTTCAAAAGTTAGTAAAAGTATCTTTTGGGCCCTGGCTGGCACATGGCTATCTGGCTCAAACCGGTTTTACAGAGCCCTCTATCCTGGAGACAATGGGGGAAAGTAATCCAATTATCCAGGGATAGAGGCAGACTCCATTGAGCACATGGTTGCAAAAAGACATAAAACACCTTAAAATACATAAAGTCACCTTTTACACATAACACACAGACATTTCACAAAACTACTGAATAGCGCTCAGATCCTATTCACACAGTTCAATTGCCATGGAGCCGAAGTTTTTAACTACACGAATGGGCTCCATGGCATAGCTATCTGGGTTAACACATTCACATAAAGTCTGGTCCATAGTCCAAAGGCAAGAGGCGGGCAAGCAGCCCCCTCCAAGGACACGTGGCGGTTTCGCCACAAAGATAGCCGTCCGCAACTAACAGACAAAGTCTCTCTGCCCCATATTGTGTTATTTAATACTGCAATAGTAATTCAATGATTCTGTATGTATAGTAATGACATTCTATTGTGTTTTACAATAAAACTTTGATTCCTCACCCGATGGGACCGGTCATAAGTTCCTTTTTGATCCGTGAGCCTGACTGCTTGGTCTCTGCTAAAATCTCTTCTAGCTGAATAAAGTGTTTGCTTCTTGGGTGTATTCAGAGGATTAGGTGTCCATTTTGGCCTTTCTACGAAGAATCACAAAGCACTTACTTGGCCCCAAGTGATCTCACTCATACTTTGCTTATTGGGTGTACTGAGAGGATTAGGTGTCCATTTTGGTCTCTCCACAAAGAATCACAAAGCACATACATGGCCCTAAGTGATCTTATTAGGTGTACTGAGAGGATAAGGCGGCCACTTTGTGCTCTCTAAGAAGAAGAATCGCAAGGTCCATACAATGCCCCAAGTTATGTCACTCAGACTCGGCTTCCTCAGGTGTTGGGTCAAAGGGGTGAACACTAGGCTTGTACATTCATTCTTTTCAGCTGGTACAGATCAATAAAACTGAATCTGTGCCCAAATTAATCAATTGTCCAGGATTTAGCTGTAGACTCTTATTCAACAAACAAGACTCCATGAGTAAATCCCAGATGGATCGACTTAATTGGGTGCAGATTAAAATGAATTTGATTTGCTTATACCAGCTGAAAAGAATTTATGAACAGGCCTAGTGAGCACCTGGCCAAGTGTCTGCCTTGTCTGTGGGGTAGAAGGTCGAGTGTCTAGCCAAGATGTCAATCCAGCAGGCCTACCAATGCAGTCTCTAACTCCTGTAACTGTTCATATATTAATGTATGCACCCAGTGTCTTCACGTTCACTGGGAAAATAACAGATGAGAACTATTACGTTCTACACGTGTTTCCCATTATGTTAACAATTGTGTTTCCACTTGTGGTTCTTTTCACTTGTCCGTAACAATACTCAGATTGAGAGATGGCCAGCCAAGAGCCAGCCTGGCCATCCCTATCCAGGGTTTATTCTTGGTAAATAATCTATTAATTCAAAATCTAAGAAAGCACAAAAGGAAATAAAAGCATAAAAATACAGTACATTTTATTTAACCCCTTAAGGACGCAGCTTCAGAAGCTTGTCTTACGCTTAAGGACAAAGGCCATTTTTGCATTTTTGTGCTGTTTGTATTGAAACCCAATTTGCATCTCTGTCATTTATTGCACCAACACATATTATACATCATTTTTAGAGGGCAAACAGGGCTTTAATTTGATGTCACATATACATAGAAACATTCTCATTAATTATATAAAAATGCCAAAAAATTTAAAAAAACTAACTTCTTTTTCACAGTTTTGGCAATAATAGCGTGAAAAAGTAATTCAAACTAAATTCATTTATGTGTCTTGACTTATAGAGTACATCATATGTGTAGGATTTCAGCTTATTTTGAAAGCTACAGGTCACAAAATACAAGGACTAAAATAAAATGGCAATTTGCAACAATTTTAGAGTTTGGTATGTTTGTCTTGTAGGTTTAGTAGCCATCACAGAAAACAAAATTGCCACAGAAAAGCATATATTTATATTATTTACCTAAGGTTAGTTTGACACTTTTTACGTAGCCATTTTATCGCCAATCTCTGCTAAATATTGGAGTAAAATTGTGTTTTTTCTTTATTTTGGCGTATACACATATAACAAGGTTTTTGTAATGTGTATTTCGTAAAGCTGGTGTGTGCTATTCCTGCACAGAACCCCATATTGTGTTCGTCTACATCTGCTGAGTATAACGATACCCCCATTGTATGTCTGTAAAGCTACAGTGCCATATAAGAGACAAGGCTATTTCAGTTTCTATAGTTAGAATTTTCGTAGATGGATCTGACTGGCCTATGTCTCATTTTAGGGTATTATAGCAGTTTGACTGTTCAAATAACCCCACAAAGGGCTTTCATTTGATAAAGCAGACACCCCAGGGTATCTTAAATGGGGTATATTGTGCCTTACCTTGTCACAATTTTTTCACCAATTTATGTCAATGTTGTGAGGGGGTGGGAGGGTGGGGAAAATGGCATTTTTACATATATGTTGCATTTTTGCTGAGTATTTCTTACACTTGATATGTACCACTGTCATAAAAATCCCCAAATTATACTCAGTTACACCTTCTGAGTAAAACAATATGCCCAATGTATGACCTAGACACTATTTTGTGAAGTTACAGTGCTGTAAAAGAGACGTGACAAGTTCAGGTTTTTAAGTGTGAATTTTCACGGAGGGTTTTGATGCGTCCGTGTCCCACTTGAGAAGGCTACATATTACAACTACATGATAAAGGCATACCATTTCTTAAAGCGGCACTATCATGCCGAACTTACCTTTCTTTAATCGATTCCTCTTCTCTCCCTTTGTCGGGATCTGTTCTTCATTTCTACCTATCTGCTCTAGTTGTCTTTAAAACATAAGATAAGTAGGGAGTATTTGTCTTATGGAGGTTTCCTACGCCTGACCATCTCTGACCAGTGAAGGAGCAAAGTGTGCTTCGTGTCCGGTGGTCAGAGAAATTTTCCTCAAGCCCCTAACCACCCCCTTACCAAAATAAAAAATAATCCCCTACCTACCCCCCTCACCCTAAAAATAGTGATGGGGGAATAAAATAACGAACAACCTGTAAAAAAAAATAAAACTTATAATTTTATGTCTTCTTTTTTTCTAAAATCTTCATATTTCAGCCCCAAAAAGGCCAAATAAAAACCATCATACCCATTGAACCTAAAATAAAATCAAAAGTCCGAGCGCAAAAAAAAAAATAGATGAAAAAGAAAAAACCTGAAGCTAAAAAATGAATCAATCTTCCCCCGATGAGGGCACGGTGCAGACTGAGCTCCTCAGGGCGGGGAAAGGCTTATAAAGATTTTAGAAAAAAAAAGACATCAAATCGTAAGTTTTATTTATTTTAACAGGTGGTTAGTTATTTTATTCCCCCCTCACTATATTTAGGGTGAGAGGGTAGGTAGGGGATTATTTTTTATTTGGGGGGGGGGGTGACTAGGGGCTTGTGGATCCCTAGTCATCTTGGAGGGGGGGGGAATATTTTTATTTAGGGCCCCCACCTGCCGCTTAGGGGTGACGGGGAGGACAATAGGTCCCCCCCCCATTTTCCTTTAGGGCCCCCACGCACCGCTCAGGGGTGGGGGCGGAGGTACTAGGGTTTTTTGGGGTTTTTAACAGTGAGCAGCCCCATAAGTACTTTTGTCAGCTATATGTGGACATCGGAGGGGCACATTTGAAACAGAGTATTCTACCAGGCTATATAATCCAAATACCCCATAAAACCATACCATTCATTAAAGAAGACATCCCAGGTTATTTCAAAAGGTATATTTTGAACCTTGGCGTGGGATCATTTTTCCGCTAGCGTGTACCAAGTGTAGTGGTCATAAGCAGTTTTTCTGCCTATTTGACATACAAAGTGAGTTTGCTCAGTATATTTTGCAAACCTTATGTGTGCTACGACATAATAATACTATAATACTATAAAATACTACATATGTTGCTCAGCTATGTCGTCTGAGTACAACAATACCCCCGTATGTACCTTTGCCAGGTACATGTGGATGTTGAAGTGGCACATTTGAAACGCAGCCATTCAGTTTTTTTCTAACTTTGATGTTTTACGCTGTGTCCGTGTTCCATTTTGGAATAGTTTAGCTGGTTGGTTATTGAAACTTACCCACAAACACATACTATTTATTAAAGAATACACCCTGGGGTAATTCAAAAGGCATATTTTGAACCTTAGCGTGGGATCATTTTTTCTCTAGTTTGTTCCAGGTGTAGTGGTAATGAGGATTTTAAAATGTATTTTTTTACTTTTTCTAAACTTTTTTTACGTTTTAAAACTAGTTTTTAAACTTTTTTTTGCTTATTATTTTTTTTAAACTTTCCTAAACTTTCTTAAAGCTTTTTTTTTTACAGATTTAACATTTTTATAAGTTTTTTTTAACCCCTAACTAGCAGTTAGCAGCACTAACAGTAAATTCCCCACTGACCTATAACTCCCACCCACCCCAGCTAGCAAAATATATAATTATAAAATATTTAAATTAATTAAATATATTGAACCTAAGGGTTAAAAAATAAATAAAAGTTAACCTTAAGGGGTTAAAAACAATCAGATCACAGTATAATACTGTGTATGTATTTTGATCACTGTAGGCAGTGATCGACTGGCAGGGAAGGGGCTAATTTTTATTTGGACTGGGTAAAGGGGGATGTTTTTGTTTTTTGTTTTACTTAAATGTTATTAAAACATTTTTTTAAACTTTTTTAAAACTTTTTTTAACGTTAACCCCTAGCTAGCCTAACACCAAATTCCCCAATTCCAAACTAATTTCCACCCACCAAGGCTAGCTAAATATATTATTTTAATATATTTAAATTACTTAATAAAATTAAATTAAACGCTGAGGTTTACAAAAAATAAAAGTTGACCCTCAGGGGTTAAAAAAAATGAGGGGGGACGGAGCCTAAGCCTCATGCTGAAAAGACGTGCATCGGGTGAGCTCCTGCTTGGCTCACCAATTGCCGGGTGGTAATCGTCCACCACTGCACCCAAAACGGGATGACTCCAAGCAGCCTGAACTGGGGGCGCCGTGGGGAACCCACCAAAACCTCGCTTGAAACCCTGCAACGTTTGTGAAACAGGTCTGACTTTGTTCTTCCCTATACTGGAAATATGTTGGGTATTTTATTTTTATTTTTTGTCTCGCTTTCTTAGATTTTTATTTAATAGATTGTATACTTAAAGGGACCTCTATAACATAACACTATGAGAAACTTGTTTTCCTGGAACTATATAGTCCTTAGGACCTCCCCACCCTCAGGACCCCCTTCCCGCTGGGCTAAAGGTGTCAAAATCTCTTCAGCTATTTATCCTAATCCAGCGCCGGGCTCCCTCGGCCCTGGTGACCTCTGGCGTCAGCTCCCGAGTGGAGCGGAATTTGCATGCACGGCCAGATCCCCGTGCGCATTCAAACTGCCCATAGGAAGGCATTACTCAATGATTTCCTATGGACGTTCTTCGTGCTCAATGCGATTTTCGCATCAAGCGTTGCAGAAGCGCCTCTAGTGGCTGCCAGGAAGACGGCCACTAGAGGCTGGATTAACCCTGCAATGTATACATAGCAGTTTTTCTGAAACTGCTATGTTTACAGCTGCAGGGTTAAAACCTGGGGCACCTGGCACTCAGATCATTAAACTGAAGTGGTCTGGGTGACTATAGTGGTCCTTTAAGGAGCAACAATGATATCTCTTTTTGAAAGCAGCAGTAGGATTTGCAGTATTTTTATATAAATCCACAATATCCTTGCACTCTGGCTTCAAAAATGATTAAACCGAGGGCTTGAAGTCTGGGGGAAATTGCACATACCAGAAGAGATGACCCACACTCACGGATTCCAATAAATGGTTAAAAAGTTATAAATTTATTGATCCATTTAAAAAGCTGCTTCAACGTTTCAGTCCACGTTTGGGACTTTCATCAGGAACAACAGCCAAAACTACAAATCACACATATATAGGAACAGTAATCATTGTACATTAACTTACCCCAGGTGTACCCGGTCCCATGAGTGCTACTGCCCGCGGCCCCAAGTGTCCTCTACGCATGCGTGACGTGCTCCACCCCCACTTTGCGTGACCATGTGGTGTCCATTTTCATGGAGACCCTAGAACACGCCATGTCTCCATGGCAACCCGGCTACACACTAGCTGCTTCAAAGAAAATAAAATAAAAAAGATGCAGAGCAGTGACAATAGAAGTACCCCGGTTCCAATTACAAACCATAAGGTTAAGAAATGAGTGTAATATAGATCATATAGTGCTCTAAGTACCAATTTCACTTAAAGGGGCAATATTCACCACCTAATGAGTTTTAATCCGAATATTGCAACCAGTGTAATTATTTGGTGCATATTGTAATTAAATGTGCCTACTATATAGAAATAAAACAAATTAAGAATGTAGCGCTTATATGTCAAGAAATTAATCCTGATGAAAGTCCCAAACGTGGACTGAAACGTTGAAGCAGCTTTTTAAATGGATCAATAAATTTATAACTTTTTAACCATTTTTTGGAATCCGTGAGTGTTGGTCATCTCGTCTGGTATGTGCAATTTCCCCCAGACTTCAAGCACCCAGTTTAATCTTTTAGAGTTTGGAGCAAAGTTTCACTGAAAAATCGGCAGGAAAAATATCTATAAAAGATAATCATACATAGTATAGATCACACTTCTATACATTTATTATTAGTAAATAATAAATAAACTCACAAATGGAGAGCTATGGACTTAGTTCTAGTTTGAATAGCCTCTGGGTCCATACAGGTGACCCACCCCTCCTCACGATATGTTTCTGAGGCCTGTGGATGAATAGAAATACACCCAATTGCGCAGTATAGTTTGTAATATCTCTAAGAATATATATATGGTCTTTAAGTGGGTATTCACAAGTGCTTTATCTCAATCCGGTTTGAAGAAGCCACGTTTGTAGTGGCGAAATGCGTCCCGGTATTTTTTAGCACATTGAGGCTTTTTTATTTATATATATGAGTGTATTAATAAAATCTTTTATTACTTTTAACGATCCTGGTTCCCGATATCGTTTTATTGAACGGGGAGTGCAGTCCCGAATCTGCACAACGCTACGAAATTGAGTCAATATATCTTGACTCCACACTTGTGAGTACCCACTTAATTTGTTTTGTTTTAAGTTGAATAGGAATCTCTGAATGTTTAGCAGCTATCCACTATTATAAGATATATTTGTATTTAATATTTTCTTTTTTGTACAAGCGCTGGTTCCATTATCTATATCTACTACTATAGAAAAATAGACTATGAAAGGTACATAATGTTAACAAAGGTGGTATGAAGTGCCGTTAGTGCTAGAAAGTGCAAAAAGTGTTAAAAGGCATATACAATTCTTAAATAGTGATTTATGCAAAATATGTGCCAGAAATATTGTGGAGTACATAAAGAGCCTGTTGTATCGGGCAAGTAGATCTATAGATAAAACTATTATCAGTGCATAAATAAAATACTGTGTGTTTGTTAACAAAACATGGAAAAGGTGTGGTAGGGGCAGTACATCCACACAAAAAGGTAGGCAACCTTGGAAATGGAAAACCAATATGGAGTATGGACATAAATTCAATGATCATAAAAAAAGAAAATATAACAAATTAATGACAATAAAGTCTAAATCTAAAAAATTTATTAAAAACATCAACTACAGGGGACTCATATAAATGAGTGATAGATCATCTCATTAAGTCCTTTAGGGACTATAGTGTCCAAGTTGTAGATCCAAAATGGTCAAAATTTTAATGGAGGTATATGATCAATAGCCACGAACTTAAGTGTTGACAATGGATGTTGAAAAGCCAGAACATGCTTAGCGACTGGTTGATCGGAGGTACCGTCCCGATAAACTACCCGTATGCTCGATCTATGGCCCCTAATCCTTTCACACAAAGGAGTCTCAGTTTTGCCAATATACACAAACCCACAAGGGCAGGAATGCTTATAGACCACATATGGAGTCTTGCAAGTGATGGTATAACGTATCTGGAAGCTCCTGTTTTTATGTGGGTGATGGAAGGTGCGCGAGGGGGTCATATGGGTACATGTGACACAACCCAAACATCGTATACTCCCCGACTCTGTACTTCAACCCTCTTTTCATAGCTTTTAACCAGGTCCGTGTGAACAAGTAAATCCCTCAGATTCTTGTTTCTCCGATAACAGATGAGAGGTGGTTCTTTAAAAACTTTTGAAAGCGTATCATCATACGCTATCATTTTACAATTGTCCATAACAATTTTAGAGATTGCTGGGGATGCATCGTGAAAAGTAGTGGGGAAAACCAATCTCGGGGCCTTCTCATCCAATTTAGTCACGTCGGCAGACTTTGCCTCCTCTAATGCTCTGACTAAGTCTTTATACTGATAGCCACGCTCGAGAAATTTATCCACCATTTCTTCTAATTGCTCATCCATCTTGTTTATATCCAAATTGTTTCGGATTACTCTAAGAAACTGGGCTTTTTCAAAGCCTCTGGGTGTGTGCTTGTATTATGCAGAATGGTGTTACGATCTGTTTCTTTCTTGTAGAGACAATATGTAAGCCTCTGTTCATTTAAAGAAACATGTAAATCTTATTGGACTCTCCACTTGGTTTAAAAACTGTACCATCTCCATAGCCTCTGTTGTACTGCCACCCCAGAGTTTAAGCATATTATCAATATACCTGAAGTAGCCTTGGATGTATTGACTGTATTTTGATAGGATCCATCTTTGCTCATATATATACATGTATGCGTTGGCATACATGGGGGCCATAGCGGCCCCCATAGACGTGCCTGAAACTTGACTGTACCATTTATCTTCAAATCTAAAGTAATTGTTACTTAAAACAAAAGAAAGTAGCTCCAAAACGAACTCAATAGGTGGTCCCTCATAAGAACTCGAGGAGGTAAGAACGGATCTCATTGCCTCCACATCTTGTGCATGTGGGATCACCGTATAAAGACTGCGTACATCCATTGTTATAAGAACCGTAGTACCTCTCTTCAATTTCAGCTGTTTCAATTTTGAGATAAGACTGGGCATAGCCTTTATACATGTGTTGATCTCAGATATCGGTGGCTGGAATAAAAAGTCATATATATTGTATTAGGTGTATTAATATTTAGATTGTAACCATCTGGTACTGATTTTGGCATTATATTTGCCGCGTGATTTTGGTATACTCTGGAGCTGAGTTCTCCAAGGGTTTTATCAGTACAGCATTCTTAGTGAAATTCAGTTATTTTACTGTGACCCCAAACTCTAACACAGGACTGATAATGAAAACAATCACAGGAACCATACGTTATTAAATAACTGGACAGAATGTTTAGAAAGAGGAGCTGGGATCATTGGTAACAAGAGAAATATAAAATAAGAGGTTTCTTTGGGTTTGTAAATGAAATAGAAATAACGTGAAAAAACAAACCAAGAATAACGTGCTGACAGTGATATTATAAATTGGTTTAATTACCCAAAGTGTACAGCAGGTTACTCTGAGGGCTGAGAGATCTCAACGATCTAGGAAATGATTGCTTTGTCCCCTTTTTGGGTATGGACCCTCCCCCTTATAGTGAATGTAACTAGCCTTGTGATTAGATGTTTGGACAACATTCAGACTCCACTTGTTGGATGACAGCTGCCTGGCTGAGAGTAATGGGGCCTGATATTTTGCTGCATGTTGGCCCATTGTAATGGTATTAAAAATAATTGGCCTCTCTGAATATTGTGCTGAGACTTTATTCAGTCACTCACCCACGGGCTGCGACACTTTATATAGTCTGTTAATGGCACTAAATTATCTGAAATTAGAGAATTACAAACCATGAGGAGGATTACATAAAACGTGACATGGATTCAGTAACACGGGTTCATGTAAGACCGAACATTTCAAATCTCCATTATAATAATAATAATAATAATAAAAGAAATGAAGGTGAGTGACTGCTTAATTATCTTTATTAATGTCAGAAGCCACAATGGAAATTACTGGGCAGCAGGTGGTGGCTTCTAAAAAAAGCAATGCTAGCCTCCTGCCTATGCTTTAATTTCCATATGGCCTACGGGCTATGCACATCTTTCATCCCTTCTGATACTTTGCTGATGTCTGGGACCATTTCAGATCTCTGCCGTCTGTCCTACATGTACTGTGTGCTCACAGCGAGGCCTTATAATATCACATTCTATACACTGTGGAAACTGAGAATTACTTTAGTAGATATTAAAAAAAAACGAGTTAGAAATCACTGCAGTTCATCTGATGCGTTTCCTCCAGATTACAAATGGATTTAATTAATTTTGATTAAGAAGTTATGTGGAGTGTAATTGAATAGATGTCATTTTATACTTGTTTGCTACTATTTTAGTTAATATTGATATAATGTATTCTCTTTAAATAACAAGACATGCTTTTGAACACTTTGTACTTAGTAATGTATCCACTGATCAACCACAAAATGAAACCCACTGACAGGTGAAGTGAATAACATGGATTATATCGCTACAATGACACCTGTCAGGGAATGCGATATATTAGGCAGCAAGTGAACAGCCAGTTCTAGAATTCCATGTGTTGGGAGCAGGAAAAATGGGCAAGCGAAAAGATCTGAGTGACCTTGACAAGAAGCAAATAGTGATGGCTAGACTCTGGGTCAGAGCATCTCTAAAACGGCAGGTCTTGTTAGTCTTGTCCTGGCAAGTCCCATCACACAGAATAGCTACTGTAGCTCCCAGTGGGCCGCAGCACCTGGGGCCGGTCAGACAGCCCTAAATTAGGCTAATGTCATTTAAATGATTTTCCCCTCGGGCTGTGACAACTAGTGTCAGCCCGAGGGGATTAAAGAGGGAGGAGCTGTGGGCTGGCGCGGCCGCAATTGAGCGGCTGGTGGCCGAAGGGAGACCTGTCAGTCTCCCTTCACAATGGTAAGCCATTCGGCGTTGCCTGCCCCACCCCGACACTTAAGTCCCACCTCCTGTTCTAAAGCTCCACCTCCCACATGCAAGCCCTGCCATGACACACAAGCCTCACTGAAAGGAAGAGACCAGATAATGTCAACTTCACCTACCGGTGCCAGGTAAGCTTCAGCCCATGCTAGTGATTGTGTGTATGTACAGTTGCACTCAAAAGTTTGCATACCCTTGGAAAATTGGTGATATATGAACCATTTTTAGAGAAAACATGAGTGAGCAGGCAAAACACATTTCTTTTATGTCTTATGGGATTCATATTCAGCTGTAGGTTATAACAGAATGGCACAATTATAAAACAAAACATGACAACAAAGAAATAAATGAAATGACCCCTGTTTAAAAGTCTGCATTCCCTTAGTTCTTAATACTGTGTATTGACCACTTTAGCATCAATGACAGCGTGCAGTCTTTTCTAATAGCTCTCTATGAGGCCCCTAATTCTTGCAGATGGTATAGCTGCCCATTGGTCTTAGCAAAATGCCTCCAGGTCATGCAAAGTCTTTGTTCGTCTTACATGAACCGCACGTTTCAGATCTCCCCAGGGTGGCTCGATGATACTAAGGTCAGGAGACTGTGATGGCCACTCCAGAACCTTCACCTTTTCATGCTGTAACCACTGGAGGGTCAACTTGGTCTTGTGCTTAGGGTTGTTGTCATGCTGGAAAGTCCAAGAGCATCCTATGGGCAGCCTTCGTGCAGAAGAATGCAAATTGTCTGCCAGTATTTTCTGATAACATGCAGCATTAATCTTGCCATCAATTTTCACAAGATTCCCCGAGCTCACAACCCTCAAAACATCCGTGAGTCACTACCATGCTTCACAGTGGGGATGGTATTCTTTTCACTATAGGCCCCTCTCCAAACATAGTGATTATGATTGTGACCATAAATCTCTAATTGGTCTCGTCACTCCAAGTTCTGGTGTGTCAGAAGCTGTGAGACGTGTCAACGTGTTGTCGGGCATATTGTAAAATGCTGTTTTATTTGGCATTGGTGCAATAAAGGCTTCTTTCTGGCAACTCGATAATGCAGCTCATTATAGTCGTATTGGGCTCCTTGAAGTGAGATTGTGTGTGTGTGGTCCTGTTAGTGAGTGAGCTTGTATGTGTATGTGTGTGTATATGCCTGTTAGTGAGTGAGATTGTATGTGTATGTGTGTGTATATGCCTGTTAGTGAATGAGATTGTATGTGTATGTGTGTGTGTGTGTGTGTATGTGCCTGTTAGTTAGAGAGATTGTGTGTGTGTTCCTGTTGGTGAGTGAGATTGTGTGTGTGTGTTCCTGTTAGTGAGTGAGATTGTATGTGTATGTGTGTGTGTGTGTGTGTTCCTGTTAGTGAGTGAGATTGTGTGTGTGTGTTCCTGTTAGTGAGTGAGATTGTATGTGTATGTGCCCAAACTGATAGGACTATCAGTAAGGTGCAGTGTGTACGAGGGTATCAGAGAGAGTAAGAAGTACTGTAGAGCTCTCTGATACCCTTGTACACACTGCCCCTTTAAAAAATGTGCTAACAATGAATTTGTAAAGTAAAATATCTATTATATTCTCTTATATAAATCAGCATAAAGTCATCAAAATGTCTTGAAGGGTTACTCACCAAAATGTGAATTTCTGTGAATTTAAAGTGAATTTTAAAATTTAGTTCATAATAGTCGAACTGCAAACATGACTGTTCTGGGAGAAGTTTTCCAGTTTTTCTGGTTTAAACTAACTCTGAAATTCACTCGGATCCCTTTCTTTACATAGTTACATAGTTACATGGTTACATAGTTACATAGTTACATAGTTACAGTGTCCATCAAGTTCAGCCTTTCTTAACTTCTGTTTTTGTGACCATCGTATTTCCAGCCCCAACTTCCTTGCTATGGGAAGGAGGGGTGTGCAACATCTCAGGTCCAGCCCCCACCTTCCTGCCGTGGTTGTATAGGGTGTGGACTGGGTATTGCACAATTATTGTGGAGGGCACCTTGATCAGTAGCTGACAAAGAGCTGCAGGTTTGGTGAAGGAGACGGAGGGAGCGTGAATAATGTAAGTTAAGTTAAGAAGCAACTAAAGTCATGTTTTTTCATCCGTGGTGGGAATGCTGTCTTGGAACGTATGAAAAACATCTTAGTTGATATTCTGTATAAAGCTGATGAATACTGCAGCCATTGCTGCCGCCCAGGAGTAGTGGGAGTTTGAGTCCAGGGCTTTATTTTGTACGTTTCTATAAACCAGAGAGTGTGGACGGGCTGAGGCATAGAAAATGTTTCCTTTAAATCCTTTTACTAACTTCCTTTTCTTATTTTCCATCTTTCAATTTTTTTTTCATGTACTTTATTTATAAATTAACTTCTTGGGGCTCTGTGTCCTGTCTGTACACAACACTTTATTTAAATAAAGTTTAAAAAAACGTTGATTTGGGGGAAGGCTCACTCCGGTTAGTCCTGCAGCACTGCCAGGGTTAATGTAGTAACAGGTGCACTGGCCACATCGACACAGGACTTTAACCCGTGTATTGAGCAAGTTAGCCCAGACTCAGGCAAAGCAGCGTTTATGAAGGTTTCCTGTGCAACACGTTGGATTGAAGTCATTTTTTCTGTCCTATAGAGTTTTAACCCCTTAAAGACTAGTGAGAGTTTATGTCAAAGCTCAGGAACTGGGCCAATCAGAGCTCCGTAACTACTGTGGTTTAATTTCATTGCTTTCTTCTGGCTCCATAGAAAGTTATTGTAATAAAAAAAACAGACCCCACCTCCCCAAATAAATAAATAAAAATGCTGGAGGGGCTGGGCAGCATACAAACATAGTACTTTGGAGAGAAACAAAGAATATAATGTATGGACTATTTATAGGCCTTCACGCTATACTACATACGTGATAACATACATATAAAATTATACAAAAACCAATCAATGAAGTGTCCTCATTCCACTGGTAAGGAGCGCGCTGGGCATGTGCCAACGGAATCAGCACAAAAATAACTCTCACCTCCAGGGAGAACAAAGTAAATAATTACACTTCATTAACTTTACAATGGATTGATTTATTTCTCAAGTTTAATTAGATAAACAAACTTCTATCGGTAGTTGAGTCATTCAGTGCTACCAGCAATCATTTTAACATCTAAAGGACAACTGTCTAAGCAACGGGACAACGCCCTGCGGGAAACTAGCAAAACAGGAACATGGCGAGGGGGGGGAAGGCACGTGCAACCTGGGCAACAAATTCATTGAACTCAGGTTCAACCACACCATCTAGAAAGTCAGAACCATTTAAACCAGATCGCTAAATAACAACGGGTCCATCGTCTCTCTAGCTTACCCACGAGCATGTTGTGTTTGTTTATTGGCATTAGATGACATGGGAGTGAAGCCTCATCGGCAACCATGGAGAGGATGGACGTCTCTGTCACAAATATTCTACATTTCTGTACTTTATATAATGATTGTTTCTAACATACATTAACTTTACTTTGCTGGGTGTGGGGGGATTGCTGGGTGTTGGGGGGCATTGCTGGTTTGGTGAAGGAGACGGAGGGAGGATTGGGGGTGTGGGAGGATTGCTGGGTGTGGGGGGGATTGCTGGGTGTGGGAGGATTGCTGGGTGTGGGAGGATTGCTGGGTGTGGGGAGGATTGCTGGGTGTGGGGGGATTGCTGGGTGTTGGGAGGATTGCTGGGTGTGGGGGATTGCTGGGTGTGGGGGGTGTGGGGATTGCTGAGTGTGGGAGGATTGCTGGGTGTGGGGAGTTGCTGGGTGTGGGGGATTGCTGGGTGTGGGGGGATTGCTGGGTGTGGGAGGATTGCTGGGTGTGGGAGGTTGCTGGGTGTGGGGGGATTGCTGGGTGTGGGAGGATTGCTGGGTGTGGGGGGGGTGTGGTTGCTGGGTGTGGGGGGTTGCTGGGTGTGGGGGTTGCTGGGTGTGGGGATTGCTGGGTGTGGGGGGATTGCTGGGTGTGGGGGGATTGCTGGGTGTGGGAGGATTGCTGGGTGTGGGAGGATTGCTGGGTGTGGGGGCATTGCTGGGTGTGGGGGGATTGGTGGGAAGTTATGGAGCTGACTCTGTGGCGCTGTGTGCCAGGGAGTGTGTTTCTTTGTGTGCCTGTAAGTACTAATCTGTGTGTATAGATGGGAGTTTGCGTGTCTGTTGCTCGGACGTCTCACTGTGTGTCTTAGGGAACTTCGACCACTTTTTGTGTGATGGGCTAGAGATTGATGGTAATCCTAAACACGGTGCGAATACCTTTCCCAGTCCCATTAAAATTCAAATACATCACACATTATAACAGAGCCTGCCTGTTACAAAACCAAACAAATGACTTCAAAGGAAGTGATGTGCGCATGGTGAGCAATGTCCCAATATTAGCATAACAGAATAACTGCACTTCTTCCCTCGCATACTTTTATTGTCTTGGTGTGTTTTTCCATTTATTTATCTTTTATCTCTAAGACAAAAAAACTGTATCCAGTAAATTATTTAAAAAAAATGTGGAGATTGTTTGCTTAGAGGCGAAATAGAATTGCATGCTGTATTTTATACAATGTAAATTAGTTATTACTACTTTATCTGCTAAGTAACCATCTATTTGATATAGAATGCCGAAAACTATTTTAGTTTATATTAACAATCTTATAAATAAGCAAACTGGGGTGGAACTGCATTCCTGAGTTGAAAAGGATAAATTAAAGTTCATGAAGATTTCACGTTATACTTTATGGGGTAGTTATTAATGCAGATTGAAAATCTCGCTTTCAGAGCTTGCAATCTACTGCTATTGTGTCTGTAAACTGCACAGCCTGAGCGGTGTTTAGCTCTGATTTCCTTGTAATTCCTGGATGCAGTATTTCCATTTGATTACTTTCCATAAGGCCCAGATATGGCTTTAAAGTGAAAAATTATCTGATTTCAGTTTGAATGGCTTTGTACCGGGCACATAAGCGAGGGTTACATTTTGAAGATTTTATAAAAAAAATTGTGTTCAGTATCAGTATGGTTAGGTCTCCCAGTGTCCACGTGTATTTCTTATTAATTTAGTGCCTGTGTTTATCTCCCTTAGAGAGCCCGTTGGGAGTAGCGTCTGATACAAAGACTTTCTCACTAAAATTTAATCTCCATCAATCACAAGAAAGGAGACCACACTGGAGGTTGATTGCATAATTTGAAGGAGGCAGATTAAGCTTGGGAGAGATCATTGAGATCATTCAGGAGTATTCAGACATTTTGCCCTAAGATTGCGGATAACTTGCAGGTTGTAGAAAGTAGAGATACGCACGGTGTGAACTAGAAGTGAAAAATGTGTGGAGGATAAAGTCACAGAAATGCAGTGAAAAGATAAAGGCTTGAAGAGCGAAGACAAGAACATGGATGGAGATACAGACCCCACCATGCTGGATGAACCTGGAAGCATGCAGCTGGGACAGAACATAGAAATCTCACAGTGGGAAGGCAAGAATTACCAGGGAGGAACTAATACATTGGAAGCTAAATCTGAGAATATGAAGAGGACAACAGCGACCTTGGCAGAGCCAGTCAGAAACATGGGAGGTGCAAAAGAGAGCATGTTGGAGGAATCAAAGAGCATGCACGGAGACTCTGAGAGTTTGCCTGGCATTAATGGCCACGATGAAGGAGCCACTGTTAGGTGTATGAATCCAAAAAGCAAGACCATACAAGAGGAAGTAGATAAAATGTTGGGTGGACCAAAGCGCATACACAGAGATACTGAATGTTTGCAGCAGGTAGCTAAGAACATGGAAGAGAGAACTGAGGTCTTGGGAGGGGAAACCAAGAGCATGCATGAGATTGGGGACTGCACACTGGATGGAGCAAAGAGAGTGTGGGGAGATTGTGAATGTTTGCAGAGTGTGGAAAGGAAAGATGAAAGTAGATATGGAAAAAGGGAGAGTTTTCAGAACATGGTTGAAGAAAGCAAGACCTTGACAAAGGAAGACAAAAATATGGAGGAGGAGGTTGACAGGATGTTGAGTGGACCAAATAGCATGTTGAGAGATATTGAATGTTTTCAGGGGGTAGCGAAGAACATGGAAGAGAGAACTAAGGGCATGGGAGAGGAAACAAAGAGCATTTATGAGAAGGGGGAGTCCATGTTGGGTGGACCAAAGAAAGTGCCAAAAGACTGTGAGTATTGTCATGTAGTCACTGAGAATGTGGAAAGGAAAGATGAGATTATGTGTGGAGAGGGGGATAGATTACAGGGAGGGACCAAATGTTTGAAGACTGAATCTGTCAATATACTTTGGGAATCTGGGACCTTGGTAGAAGAAACCAAAAACAAGGAGGTGAAGGTTGGTGGAATGTTGGGCGGACCAAAGAAAGTGCCAAAAGACTGTGAGTATTGTCAGGTAGTCACTGAGAATGTGGAAAGGAAAGATGAGAGTATGTTTGGAGAGGGGGATAGATTTCAGGGAGGAACCAAATGTTTGAAGACTGAATCTGTCAATATACTTTGGGAATCTGGGACCTTGGTAGAAGAAACCAAAAACCAGGAGGTGGAGGTTGATGGAATGTTGGGTGGACCAAAACACATTGACAGAAACACTGAAAGTTTACATGGGGAGACTGTGAACATGCTTGATAACATAAAAATCTTCGCAGAAGATGCCAAAAATATGAAGGAGGCAGTGGACAGAATGTTGGGTGAACAAAAGATCATTCTAACTAAAAGCTTGTATGGGGTAGATGAGAGCTTGCATAAGAAAACCAATAACTTGGCAGAGAATGTCAGCAAGATGGAGGAAGAAGTCAACAGAATATTGGGTGAACCAAATAGCATTCCAGGAGACACTGAAAGTTTTTTTAGAATAACTGGAAACATTGTTGAGAAAAGCAAAACCTTATCAAAGGAAGTGAAAAATATGGAGGGGAAAGTTGACAGAATGTTGGGTGGACCAAAGAGCATGGACAGAGACACTGAATGTTTTCAGGGAGTAGCTAAGAACATGAAAGAGAGAACTGAGGCCTTGGGAGGGGAAACCAAGAACATGTATGAGAATGTAGATTGTATATTGGGTGGACCAAAGAAAGTGCCAAAAGACTTTGAATGTTGTCAGGTAGTCATTGAGAATGTGGAAAGGAAAGATGAGAGTATGTGTGAAGAGGGGGATAGATTTCAGGGAGGAACCAAATGTTTGAAGACTGAATGTGACAACATACTTTGGGAATCTGAGATCTTAAGAGAAGAAGCAAAAAACAAGGAGGTGAAGGTTGATGGAATGTTGGGTGGGCCAAAGTACATTGATGAAAACACTGAACGTTTGCATGTGGTGACTGAAAGCAATGTTGAGAAAATCAAAATCTTGGCAAAATATGGCAAAAATATGAAGGAGGTAGTTGACAGAATGTTGGGTGAACCAAAGAGCATGCATATAGATACTGAATGTTTGTATTGGGTAGATGAGAGCTTGGATAAGAAAACCAATACCATGGCAGAGAAAGTCAGCAAGATGGAGAAAAAAGTCAACAGAATATTGGGTGAACCAAAGAGCATTCAAGGAGACACTGGAAGTTTGTTTAGGGTAACTGGGAACATTGTTGAGAAAAGCAAGACTTTGACAAAAAATATGAAGGGGAAAGTTGACAGAATGTTGGGTGGACCAAAGAGTTTGCGCAGAGACATTGAATGTTTTCAGAGGATAGCTAAGAACACGAAAGAGAGAACGGAGGCCTTTGGAGGGGAAAATAAGAGCAAGTATGAGAAGGGGGACTGCATGTTGGATGGACCAAAGAAATTACCAAAAGACTGTGAGTGTTGTCAGGTAGTCACTGAGAGTGTGGAAAGGAAAGATGAGAGTGTGGAGATGAGTGGAGAGAGGGAGAGATTTCAGGGTGGAAGCAATGGTTTGAAGAATAAATCTGTCAATATACTTTGGGAATCTGGGACATTGGTAGAAGAAACCAAGAACAAGGAGGTGAAGGTTGGTGGAATGTTGGTAGGACCAAAACACATTAACAGAAACACTGAACGTGTGTTTGGGGTGACTGTTAACATGGTTGATAAAATCAAAATGTTTGCAGAAGATGCCAAAAATATAAAGGAGACAGTTGACAGAATGTTGGGTGAACCAAAGATCATGCTAACAGATACTGAAAGTTTGTATGGGGTAGATGAGAGCATGGTTGATAAAATCAAAACCTTGGCGGTGGAAGCCAAAAATATAGAGGATAAAGCTAGAAGGATTGTGGGTGGAATAAAATGCATTCAGGGAGACCTCAAATGTGTACATTGGGTAGCTGAGGACATGGATGAGGAACATGAAATCAAAAGTACATTTGATTATAATGACAGAATTTTGGGTGGACCAAAGAGCATGCATAGAGACACTGAAAGTTTGCATGGGGTGGCTTTGAGTGTAGAGGGGAAACTAGAGTGTATGCACCGAGGAGCAAGTGATGTGGGGTATGAATCTGAGAACATCAATATAGAAACTAAGATTTTGGGTGAAGTAGCCAAAATAATGGATAAGACAACAAATTGCATGTTGAGTAAACCTAAGAGCATGCAGAGTAGCACAAACAGTTTGCCAGGGCAATTTGAAAGTGTGGAAGAGGAAAATGAGAGCAAATTTGAAGAAGGAAGGAGTTTGAAACAAGGACCGAAAGATGTAGAGACTGAACGTGAGAGGAGGGAATGGCAAACAGAGGAAACCAAATATATGGAGAAGATCACAGAGAGCTCTCAGAAAGAAGTCAAAAGCTTGCTCGAAGGATCTACATGCAAACCAAGTCACAACTCTGTAAAACATGAAATCTGGCAAGAAATTGCTCCAAGGAGGGAGAAAAGGAGAAAAAAGAAGAAAAGACAGAATACAGATTGTGAAATATTTCCTACATCCCAAAGCAAGTCACCCACACTGCCAGCCATACACAAAGGTAGGTTATTTCACAACTGCTTCTGTTTTATTTGTAAGAAAAAATAAGATGGACCTCATGATAAGATGATAATATCTCAAGATCTTTGTATCTTGTTACTTATTTCTTTAGGATAAATAAAAAGATGGGCATTGTGAATAGGTTTAGGTTGAAAAAAAAAAAACAATATGTAAAACAATATGTAATTGAGTTTAAGGAGTTGAAATACAAATATTCATCCACAGTCCACTCAATGCTCACCTTAAGGAGTAGCGATCTTTTCTCTGACACTCTGAGTGCTAGTACCTACTGATAAGTGTGGGAGTCAATTTGTGTGTTTATGGGTCTAAAACAAAACACAATAATCTTCAACTACCAGGAGTTCTCACACAAAAAGGCAATTGTTTCCAATCCAATGGTGGAATTGGTAGCATCGGCACTCAGACTGATATAGATAATACATAGCATAGTCTGGCACTAGATGATTCCCCGCTGTATCTTGTAGACAACATTGCAGGTTAGATTGTAAGAGATGATTCTAATAGAGAAAACGATTCTATTGCATGAAATAAGTGTACCGCTGATCACTATAAACAAAAGTGAAAATAAATAAATAAAGCATCACCTTGAGGGCTATACAAAATGGCAGCTACTACACAAAATGGCATCCATCAAACCAAATTCATCTAGATTTTGATTTTATTCTTTAGTTTTCGGTTTTTAATAAAGGCCATTTTTATTCTCCACTGGCTGAATATATTTGGAGCATTTCACTTTTGAAATGATGCTCTGCTTGTACTAACTGTTCCATATGTCTCTAATAATGTATCCGTATTGCTGGTAGAATGTCACAAGCTGTTTTATTGTCTCCGGCAGGTCATGTGATCTGGCTGGTGTTAGCGTTGTGCCTGTGCAGAGTTTTTCCCAGTGTCACTGCTAATGGTAAGTGTGTTTGTGTTAGTGGCACTAACAGATTGTCACACTCACTAATGCAGGCTTTCCTACTCTCTGTCTGATATAATGGCACGTGAACAGAAAGATAATGAAGATCTGAGGGTGAGAGAATTAACACTTAGTTAACAAGTTAATGAGTGTTTACACAGAAATATATTACAGTGGGGAAAGTGTTAAGAAAAACCTACTGAAAATGTAATCAAAGCTTGCGTCTCTTTAAAATACAAATAAATAAATAGAATATGATCTCAACAGATTTTCGGATCCTTATTGTGGCGGACCACCTGGCACCCCGTCTGGGTGCCTCCGCCAATCGATGCTTCCTAGTGCTCACCGAGTACTCCAAGCACTCCACCAGACACATCAGCACTGTAGTCCCCACTTCCAGCATTACAGCTTGGTTGGCGTCTCACTGTCCTCCACCCACCCTGGACCCAAGACCAGGATCCAGTAGGTAGACCTCTCCTGGTTCAGAGAGGGAAACAGGCTGCTCTTACAAGAGCAATTGCTGTGATCCAAGGGAGTATAGTGATTATAGCAATCCCCAGAGTGTGAATATAGCTCTCCAATCCCCCAAACATGAGCCTAGACTTCATGAAGGGTAAAATGAATCTCTTTAATGGCAGCCACAACTGGCATTTTGTAACAGTCCCCATGCAAGGGGCACTACCCCCTGGATCTGAGAGTAGACTACAGTAAAAACATACACACAATTGCATTGGCTCTCCAGGACACTCCCATACAAAACAAGACAATCCCTCCTCTATATACATCCTTTGGGAGAAAATTGAGTCAGGAACTGAACTAACGCAATTATCTTGCACACAAAACACAACTTTTAACAACACTCCAAAAATACCCCCAAAACCCATGGTAAACTCGCAAATGTTACATCTCCTGATAGCCTCGATCTGGGTGACCAACGTATCCAAAAATTACCCAGATCGGTTCAGGGGTTCGGGATTTCAATGGAAGTCATATTTTTGACTGACCGCAGGCATGGTCCTATGCCCAAAACAGTTCCAGGGAATCAGGGCTAACAGTCTGTCTCTCTATCTGGAGTACAAAAGTACATAACTCACATGAACAGAGCCTTTTAAAGTGCATTGGGTAAGGTATAATGCAGGGCTCGTAGTCCTGAGGCAAGAGGCTGGCTAGCAGGCCCCTCCAAGAACCCGTGACGAGGCTTATTTCAGTTTTAAAAATAGCGTGACAATTGACACATGGGATACATCTTTGGTAGCTAAAGATTGAGCAAAACTAAAAGAAAAAAAGCGTTTTGGGGAAAATTTCCTTTATCATACATTGTTTCTGATTCGGCTTGAGATATCCGCATTGAATAGTTAATATAATTTTTCTTAGAAGCAGTAGGGCGTGAACAAATAAAATGTTTACATAAATGATGTTAACGTGTTCAGGTATTCCAAAAAATATATGAATACTTATGGTCTTTTTAGAGGCAGACTAGATAGGCAAATGGCTCTTATTTGTCAGCAATGTGTCTTCATTTCCTAAAATTAGCTGCAGTAGTTACTAATTGCAGGATGGAGGGCTAGATGGAAAATTATAAAGTAAATTCGTACTTTGTATTGGTTTTTGAGAAGTAGAAAGTATTTGGAAGTTTCTGTTCAATATTTAGTCTGTCTCAAAGACAATACCTTCTAATTACTCCTCTGGTTCAGTTCTGTGCAGATAATTCCATTCAGACGGTCATTAGCTACAGCAGGGTTGTCCAACCTGCGACCCCCCAGATGTTGCTGAACTACAACTCCCCTGTTTCCCTGGCTATCTGTTTCAACAAAAGAATCATGGGAGTTGTAGTTCAGCAACATCCGCGGGGCCGCAGGTTGGACAAACAATAGTGATAGTTATCACTTCTTAATGAACTACAAAAAAAAAGTATCATGACAAAGGATGTATTGGAAAAATGACCAATGTAAGAAAATAAATGCGTGAACAGCTTCCTATGTTCGCACAGTGAACTAAATTACTGACTTTACATTAAACCAGGAATGAGATTTGTCTTTTTAACAAAAACAAAGAATATTTACACTCTCAAAAATGGGAAAAAACTTAGAGAAACTCTGAGTAGTTTGCCCTTCAATTAGTCCCCGCTCAGGTCTCAAAAATGTTTTACTCACTTGTGCCATTATAGCTATATATTATTTGTATATTTGTTTGCAGACACTCAGATGCCAAACTCAAAGGGGACGTCTCTGATATATCAGTTTTGTAGCAAGCTGGTGAATCTGACAGATGCGACCATGGTGATACGGAATTCGAAACTGGAGGAAATCTGTACCCTGGCAAAAACACTTCAGCGCTGCAGAAAAAACTATTCACATTTCAACTTCACTTTCCGTGATTCGTGTGTTTACATGAACACAACAGACCAGGTTTCTGTGAATTATGCCATGGAATATGGCAAATGGAAGATAATCCAATCAGTACTAGTTGGTATGTCACCATGTTTTGTTGGCATTTGCCAGGATTTTTGCTTTTTTACACTTTTCAAACAATTTAGCTACAAAAATGCCCATAGACTCCAATATAGACATCTGTAGATAAATCATTTAAATATGCTTATCAAAAAGTATAAAATTGAGACTATTATGTTCAAGTTAAATGTATTTAGTTTAGCTTAAAACTGTGTTTGTACTGTGAATCTAGGACATAAAAACCTCTTTATCTAAATCTCCAACAATTAGAAGTTGATGGGCCCGGTAGTAGAAAATCAATGTTTTTTTCAGAGTAGTAAACCGTAGACACCAGGCCTTTTCACTTGTATTCCTCATGGTTTCAGATGAGACGATCCAACCAGAGATGAAGCTGGTGGGTCCAATAGGAAACACAACAGTTGGCGATCAGACTGACGTACGTTTTCCTGCTTGGGCCATTGCTCCTGTCATCGTTTCTCTGGCAGTATTTTTTGGAATTTTAATTTACTGTTACTGTTTGAAAAGGTAAGGAATACACATTCTTCTAATTTGATGGCATTAGTTGTTCTTTTTCTCTCTTTGCCAAATAAATATTAATTTAATGGATGTTTGCCTTTTCATGGAGTAGCCATTTTATTGGAGTCCCATGGTGGAAAACATCATAGACATTCACTGCCAGCTACAGTATGACCTTGTGCAATGCTTCAATGACACTCTATGGTGTACTCTGCCAATTACAACGGGGACTGCAAATCTTCCAGCAAAATGTCAGCTCTCCAGACTAGACGAAATAGGAGCCCAGAACTGGTTTAATCAGATAAACAGCAGAAACTATTAGAAAATTTAAGGACAATTAATTTTACATTTGTAAAAGAAGGAGAAAAATAGACACGGTACTATAAATTGTATTAAAACATCTTTATTGTTTGTTTTCAGAAAAATAGGACATGTTCAGCTTAATCTATGCTGGTAAGTATCAGGAAAGTATAATTCCTTCTGGGTCTAGAACAGATTTCTGGGTTAACTAGCTGGTTCTAGAACAGGATTCTTTGTGAACTAGCTGGGTCTAGAACAGGATTCTGGGTTAACTAGAAAAGGATTTGGGGTTATTTAGCTGGGTCTAGAAAAGGATTTGGGGTTATTTAGCTGGGTCTAGAACAGGATTCTGGGTTAACTAGCTGTGTCTAGAACAGGATTATGTGTGAACTAGCTGGGTCTAAAAGAGGATTCCATGTTAACTAGCTGGTTCTACAACATGATTCTACGTGATCTAGCTGCGTCTAGAACAGGATTCTGGGTTAACTAGCTGGTTCTAGAACATCATTCTGTGTGAACTAGCTGGGTCTAGAACATCATTCTGTGTGAACTAGCTGGGTCTAGAACATCATTCTGTGTGAACTAGCTGGGTCTAGAACAGGATTCTGTGTGGACTGGCTGGATCTAGAACAGGATTCTGTGTGAACTAGCTGGGACTAGAACAGGATTCTGGGTTAACTAACTGGTTCTAGAAGAGGATTCTGTGTGAACTAGCTGGGTCAAGAACAGAATTCTATGTAACTGGCTGGGTGTAGAACAGATTTCCATGTAACTAGCTGGAGAAGGCTCTATAATTGGTGCCTTTTGGTGCCCTTTTGTAACCCAAGTCTGATTGATTATGACCCCAGGATGAAAAACAGAAAATATGAAGTCACTTAACTTGTGCCAATATAATAACTCCCAGCCTTCTTTGTTAGTGTTCGCTACACCTCAGTGAATATAACTGAAAATCCCGAGGACCATCCTGTGGAAGGAAATGGACTTCAAACAATCTCTGAAGAAAATCTTCCCCTGTCCCAAACACACCACGGAGAAACAAACGGAACCCCAATGTTAGGGACACATAGCAGGGAACGTGATAGATCATTCTGATTATTACACTTTCTATGGGAACAATTCAACAAAATGTGCAGGTCAACAAAAAACAAATTCATGTAACGATGATGTTTTCTGATGTTTATTGAATTCTTCTTATTAATATCTTTATTACTATAGAATAGGACTCTTCGTGTGAAATAATGTGGCTTTTGTTATGTCAGCGGTAATGAAGATGTGTTAGTGTAGTGAATGCCTGAACACATCGTGAACTGCTGTACATTAAAGCCTTATCCTTTACTTCCTCAAAAATATAATAATTAGAATTACTTTATTATATCTCGTTAAACCGTCTCAGAGTAATGTAACACTCTGGAAGGCATTCTAAATATTTTATAAATGAAGAAATCCATGATGTATCAATGTTCCTGCATGCTGTGTGTTTTACTAATATTTAGATTACATGTATAAAGCTATATCTACACATGGATTTTGTTATACCAATTAATAGAATATTCATTGATTTCATGAGGAATTGTCACCTCGATTCTTAAACCATTTAATTACATTCAGCCACTTACAGGGATGGAGACTGCAGTAGACAGGTATAAAGATTAAAAACACTCACATTCCTCTCATTACATTGTCCCCACTTGTGGTATCATGGACCTAGTATGATTAGCATGATGTGCCAGGTTGTGCCTTACAAATTCACATATAATAAATTCTAAAAAAAGATCAAATTATTCCCCTTGTTTTAACATAACCCATGTATGACTTTTATTTAGCGAGTGTTAATTAGTGGAAAGGAAATGTAATTCTTTGATCAGTCTGCAGTGCATTGTGGAACGGCGCTGCAATTATTAGCCATTAAGGGCTAAAAATAGGATAGAGGATAAATTAGGATAACGATAACTTGTACAGTAAAATCCCTCTCAAATTATTAATGTCTGTCAATATTATTGATTTTTAATAAATGTTTATTTCTAATATGCTAAGATTTGGTGTGAATTTATTTTGTTTTTATAGAAAATTTGGGGATATGACACAATGACTATTACTATTCCTGCAAAACGTGTCATCCATACAGCGAGTCGTTACACATTCCCCACAAATTGCAATGTTTGCAGAAGTCGCAATGCAACAACAGATCAATAAATCAGTCAGTAATTTGAAACAGCAGCGACTGCCGGTCTTTTGCCTTTTGTAATAAATTCTAAAATACAATATTTTTATGAAAAGCAAAGCAAAAAACGTGCAGAGGGAGAATATCTAGACAAGGGCTGCTCAAAAGGTAGATCACCAGATGTTGTAGAACTACAACTACCACAATTCTTTGCACGCCTTTAGAATGGCAGAGCTTTGTGAAAGCTGTGGTTTTAAAAAATCTGGGATTCTACCTTTTAAGAAACACTGATCTAGATTTATCTGGTTCACTAATCTGGAAATCCCCTAAATTCTCACTGATTGTGTGCGGTTAGTTTATTTCCTGTGTTGTTTATTAATTATCACCAGGAAGACTGGCTGGAATGGTAGTGTGAGCGTTCTGCGTGATCTAAGGCCACCTCGTTCAGGGGTTTATAAACTTCTGTGTGCTTACAGTCTCCCTATAGATGTAACATGCATTGTGCTCTGTGGGGACCCATCAGTGCTCTGATACAGTGATTATGGTAATACATGTTCAGGACGCAAGATCTGAAGTTATGGGAGGAGTTATTCGGCCTTTAAAACACCTGCGGTCTATACCACACTCGTATTGACCGAAATCCACCCTCCTCTCCCCTTTTAACTCGACTATTTCATTCTCACGGTCAGCTCTCTTTATTTACAGGCCTGTCCCGCCTGTCGGTCTTGGTACAGTTCACCTGTTTATTATTATTATTATTACTGGTATTCATATAGCACCAGCTTATTCTGCAGCGTTAGGACAAGCACAGCCTTGGTTACTAAACACAAAGATCATTCATCGTAACTGAGTGAAATGATGAGATTCAATGAGATCCGGTGATTAATTTCCTCATTCTAGCATTCCGTTGAATGCAGATGTACAAAATGTCAGATTATAAATGAAATCAGACCCTTGGTATATACCGCCTCACTTCCAGGTAGCCGCTTACATTTCAATGTTATTTACAGACAAAATGTATCAAACTGGTCTGGACACCCACATGGGAATCTTCACACAGTGTTTTACATTTTGATGGAAGACGGACCGTGATGATTTATACCAGATATACCTTTCCATAGCCCTGGTACTATTAAATTGTAGCAAAAACAGAGAATGTGAGAATGGACAGAAGCTTAGTTGCTTGCCCTTCAGTAAATCCCCGCTCAGGTCTCAAAGCAGTGTTTGCTCACTAGTGCCATTACAGAGAGAATCGATACCATTGTATATCAGACCGATCCTATCCATAAGGGCCATCCAGAACCGAAATGCCGGCAAGTTCTCTCTGCATGATCATTTTGGGCCTTGTTAGTAAAATTTAACTGATATCCCTCATGGCAAAATGAGCATGGTGTGCACATCTGGATTACCCTTTCAATTTAGGGAGAGTCTAAGCGAATGCATTGAATCAAAAAATGAGAATACGAGAACTTGTGCCCATTCTGCCCCAGAGATACAGCAACCCCGGTACTATTGTATTGTGCCTCTTTCATTTCATACACAGATGGCTTTTTCTAAAGATTATTTGATCTACTGTGTGTGGCATTAAACTCACATTAACCGATTTTACATGTTTTTTGCTGATAGTTTTAAAATCTGAATTCTGGCATTAACAAAACATTTACTGCAAATATGTGTTTTCGTAACTCAACTCCTCTATTGTAAAATCCTCATTAAACGTGTGGTTTCTGTTAACTTTAATAATAGTCTGTTTCTTATTAACTCTTATAATCCCGCATTAAAAATTGTAACATTCTGCAGAGTAAATGGGTGATTTGTATGTGTTAATAATAATAATTTAGCAAGCAGTGAGTCAGAGTACCACACTACTTGCAATAAGTGCAGTGCCAAAGTGTAATAGTACGGGGTATACATGTAAAATAAACAGAATAAAAAAATATATAGAGTAGTATTGTACAGCAACACCTTAGTGAAACATAAATGGGTGACAGAAAAACTCACATTTTAAAGAGCCTTTGATAAGGGTATAGGCTCTAAACACATCGGCCACTGTGCCTTTAAGGTAGGCAGCAACACCTAAGGGGTAGAACTTGTTCCTATCTTCACAAGTAAAATAAAGAATTATAAAATAAAATGTGATTCAATACTTATTAGTGATGCTAATTAGTAAAAGGATCCAACCGGAGTTTGAGCACTCGTCAGTACACCCCATCAAAACCGCAGCTCCAATTCATAGAAACAAAGGGGGATATTTATCATAGTGTCTCCAACCCTTTCTGTCCAATTTTCAGTGAGTTTATGGTGCAATTTATTGAATTCATCTGATTGTTAAATCTGTTGCTTTTTGTACCCTAACCATCTTTTTTGGAAAATACGCTATTTTTGGGGGGAATATACGGTATTTTTTTGATGACGCAAAAGATTCATGATTCACTTCTCTTTTTCCCACTAATGTAAACCTGGGAGTCTTGGGTAATGGAGATATCTGAGAAAACAAGCAGAATTTATTGTGAAGGAAAGTGTTACTTTGATAAATATCCCCCTAAATGTAGCTGCAGTTTCATGGGCTAAAATAAAATCCCTTTTGTTGGCAGAAATTCTACACAGAGTGAGAACAGACATAGGGTCTCACTAGCCGAGCACAACCTGTCCTACCAGTATGCAGATTAGTAAATAAATCACATTAATGCCATTAATGCATGATAAATTAACCCTTTTTCAAATGAAAGCACATTAACAAAATCAATAAATGGCAACTAGC
>OW240921.1:3601675-3612174 GCA_933207985.1 Pelobates cultripes | reverse complement strand
ACACACACACCATGACAGACAGACACACACACCATGACACAGACAGACACACACACCATGACAGACAGACACACACACCATGACAAAGACAGACACACACACATACACACATCATGACTGACACACACCATGACACAGACACACATACACACACCATGACACAGACAGACACACACACCATGACAAAGACAGACACACACACAATATCAGACCCATACATTCACACTGACAGACAGACTCACACGTTATTGCTTGTATTGATACCTGTGGGGTCCAGTGGGCGACCGGCTAGGGGATCCTTCAGGTGGGCAGCAAGTTGGAGGATTATGGGGGAAGGCTGCATGCTGGGTGGTCGTGGAGGTGGGGGCTAGCTGCTCAAATAGTAGGCAGGAATAGGGAGCTGTGATGTCTCTGCTCCCCCGCCCTCGCACACTGCTTAGTGAGACCGGGGCCGGAATATGACCTTATTAGTAATAATAGTAGTTATAGTTATAAAATATATATCTTTAATTAATCAAATATAAAATGTTTATTTTTGATTAAGTTTATACCTTTAACACTAAAGGGAGGATATGAAACATTTAAATACACACAGTAAAGGAGGAGACTATATTTAAAAGAAGAAAAACTACCACAACAAGAGGACATAGTCTTAAATTAGACGGGCAAAGGTTTAAAAATAATATCCGGAAGTATTACTTTACTGAGAGGGTAGTGGATGCATGGAATAGCCTTCCAGCTGAAGTGGTAGAGGTTAACACAGTAAAGGAGTTTAAGCATGCGTGGGATAGGCACAAGGCTATCCTAACTATAAGATAAGGCCAGGGACTAATGAAAGTATTTAGAAAATTGGGCAGACTAGATGGGCCGAATGGTTCTTATCTGCCGTCACATTCTATGTTACCTCAGAGGTACTTTCACTATTGTGTGCTGCTTTTGTGCCTTCATTTCCTGTGCGCTATATTGGAGGATTTTGATCCACAGAAGATGTACAGTTCAACATACTGTAAGCGATGCACTCGCACTTTGATGTTTGCGCTATTCTGCTTTGTGGCAGATCTTGCACCATGTTCGTGGATTAACTGGCGGTTGACTCCCAAATTACACCCCCTGGCTTTCCCTACCCTCTCCAAGCACCTACAGCATTGAACGCTACATCTCCAGGCCGTAAAACTATTCCAGGAGCCCGGGACAGCCACAATACTTCAAGCAGGAAAAGGCGCTAAGTTTATGGTACTCTAAGACACCCTGGTGCAGTGCTGCTGCCTGGTGAAACTGACCAGCATTCCTGCAATTTACCACCTAGGAGAGTGCTTTTTGGAGGGGAGGTAGAAGAGAGAAAAGCTGACAATCGCTACTCAAGGGCTAGGGGGAGCCCCTTTCTCTACGCCGTGAACAGACAATTTCAATGACAGGCACCTAGCCACAGCAGCCTGGAACTCCATGTATGTACGTAGTGGGGAATTGCGATGCAGCCTATAACAAAACTAACCCCATTCAACCCCCCAATAATGACAGACCACTTAGTATGGATGAACAGGCCACAGCATTTATTATCACAAACTAAATTACTGCATAACACATCCATAACTTTATTTATTAAATCTCTTCTTTTTCTGTAACCAAAACGTTAGACATAAATAAGCATAAATTAACATATATACATATATAACTCCACACATAGTGTTATACAGTGACCCAACCGTCCTTGCCAATAAACATACAGTGGTTCCTAATCACCACTTCCTCTCACCTCCCCCCTCGTCATAAAATCATATCTTTCCAATGCCCGCCATCAGCCGACCTTATCCACGCTCGATGGGCACGACACCTCAGGCAACCTAATGTTAACCTTTTGAAGCAGGGGAGGTTGAGACCTTAAAAACCTGTTCATCTCATTCCATATACTTAAACATAACCCCTCAAACTCAATTGGCAAGGACATACCCCCGCCACAACCACGCTGTTTTACACCTAAAATCAGCGGGGGACCCCACCACAACCAGCCATGGCCTGTTCCACCACTGCTAGCAGTGCCAGATTAACATAGAATAAGTACTGCACCAGGAAATTAAATGACCATTCGTGATCAATCCAATAACACAACATAGCGCAAAATATATATATATATATAATGTTAGACTCCTTATGTAGCGTAAAACTCACAGGATTTAAAGCCGTCCCAGGCTCTATATAATGTGCAGGAGAGTGCCTAAAAAGGCTAAACGATATCCTTGAGGAGAGCAGCACAGGATACAAAGTGCAGACTCCAAAATTTATTGCACAAATAAACAATTAAAACAGGGACAATATGCAGTGTATAAATAGTAAAATATACTAGGCACAAAGCCTAAATAAAACACTGCAGAGGAAACAAGAAAAAATACCAGATACAATCCTTTGATCTAGCAGCAATCGCGTTTCATCTCCAGCCGGAGTCGTCCTCAGTGCACCATCAACATAGGCCTCATCCGACCTCCAGCAAGCGCACCCACCCCCTCGAGATAACTAGGCCACATCCGGCCACACCCCAAGGTGAACTGGAATCCCCCAAGCCAAAACAAGAAACCCACCTCGTCCGATTCCCGACTGCAGTGCACCAGGGCACTCACATTGCTGAGCGCACTGCCAACAGGAACAGGTGATAGCCTCAGTCCGGCCCCTGAGAACCTCTGGTAAGAAACAGAATGTGTAACATGTCCAGATTCAAGAGCACCCTCAGATTGAAGAGCACCCCATACATCACCGAACCCATATCAATCCACCCAGAGATGACAAAAAACCCCTGGTAAGTCCAAGAGGCGGGACAGCCAACCCCGTACGAGGAGGACCACACCCCCACCATGTAACTGGTGCCAGACCAATGAACCTCCCTTTCCGGGGGGGTGAGGGGGGACCATAACCGCGGTGAGAAATCCATTCGGAGACCAGCAGGGTGAACCTGAAGGAACCACCACCCTGACTCCCAAAATTCGAGCCCCTGAACCATTGGCGCAGGCACGCCAAGCCTGGCGGCGACCGTAGCCATCCCAAACTAGAATAAATGCCCCTCGAACTCCCCACCAACTTTCAGGCAATTGATGGAAACCTGCACTGCCTCCGATCAGAACGGAATTTGTCAGGCCATCCTGGGAACCCGTTACACCGTGTTAGGAGCCCAACCATTACCCCGTGCATTCCATCTACCTTAGGAGAAAGCGGAAAAGCCAGGGCACGTCGACCCCTAAACATCCAAGAATCGCACAGATTCCATCGACGCATCAGCCACACCGCAACTGACTTACCCGTCCCAACGACAACAGCAGTCGAGCGGCGAAACCTGAAATAAGTCCGTCCACCAAAACACCCCACCACTTGCCGACAACTGTAACCTGAACAGGAAGCCGAGCCCTGCCAATCACAGAAATCACCCCTAGCGCCCTCAACAGACAGAACCAAACATGTAGATGAGCAGTCCACTCCCGGAACCTACAAGGAAACGTCCCCATCCGTCCCGATCACTCCCGCCATACTGGAGTGGGCCCCACGCCACCTCATAGGGCGACCCACGGACCAGCTTCATCAGACCATTGGACCAGGCGACCACCTCCACTGCCCTAACATCGACCCCGTGACACCTCTGACCGAAGTATGCCCAATAATGACCAAGACAGAGCGTCGGCCACCACATCGGGAATACCCGGACACAAAAAACCTAAGACCAGCCGCCCTAGATTCAAACAGCGCCAAGCCAGGCGCTGCCACCAGAGTAACACTGGGATAAAGTGTACTGTTACATGACAAGACAGCCCGCACTGCCCCACGATGGTCCCAAAGGAAAACCCCACCTACCTGTTCTAGAGCCGGGCACCCCATGCCTACCATGCCACCAGAAAGGGGAAGCTCCAAGAACCCCAAAGTCCACCAGAAAACCGATTCCTTGCCAGTGTAATGGGCAAGAGTCAGCACACCATTGAGAGCCCAAATTGGCCCAAAACCCCCCAAAACCTACGGATATAGCCTGGGCCACGGAACTCCGAAACTCATAAAACTACCCCAGGAAAAACACTGTAGCAGCAGAGTGCGGACATGCTGCACCGACGGCCCTACGCATAAATGACATCGGGAGCAACCTACATGAAGGCACAGAACCACCCAATCCTGACCGTCGGGAACACAACCTGGAAACAATAAACCCGACGGGCGTACCGGCAGCAGCCGTAAAACTGATTCCACAGCCGCCTTTGTCAGCAAGGCCCCGCAGCCCCACCCATGCAGCCCGCTGCGCTGAGCCATCATCCCAAACCTAGCCCCTGGAAGGAAACGACAACTAAGCAAATAAGTAATCTGGAGATACTGACCCTGCTCCTCCTCCTTGGGCACCACAGCGAACTCCAGGGGTACCCTAAACGACTGGGAAGTAAACTTATAAGCGTGCTTGGTAAACTGGACCCACATCACCCGATGGAGCTCCCACATAAACTGAGGGTCCCCATCCCGACCGATTGCAGAGAGGACGGAAAAACACGCTGTGCTGAGGGGCCAGGTGAGCCCCAAAGAAAAACCAGCGGCAAAACCCATCCGGCCCCAGGCCAAGAAGGGTCGCACTGCCAACCGTTGATGAAAGTGCAAAACGTACCTCCACCAACCCAGCTTATCACAGGGACGATACGTGTCCCGAGAGTGTCCTGACCGCTGAACCATGCAGCGCCGACTCGGGGAGCCCTGTCCGATATGTGCCCTGGATATGTGCTCCCCACGACCATCCCTGAGCCCCTAATGTCCCCCTTAGTCAAGGGACCCCCGTGGCAGGAGGGAACAGCTTTCGATACAAAACCCCATTCTCCATCCGCTCCCTAGCGGTACGCGCAAGCCAAGCGGGCCACATGAGCTCAGCAGCCCAGAGTCACGTGAACCTGGGAGGCATCGCCGGCGCTATCAGCTGCGCCAGACGCTGCGGGAAAGCATACCTAAATGTATAATACATACAGAAAAAGGAAAGGGGGTACCCAAATTTTATTTTATTGTGGATTCCCCATATATATATATATATATATATATATATATATATATATATATATATATACACACACACACACAATTTTTTTATTTTATTCTTTTTATATATTGAATTGTCCCCCTTGTACTTGACGTTGGATTCTTTTCTTTTCTTTTTTTTTTTTTAAATTGAATTCTACCCCTTGCACTTGACGTTGGATTTTTTTTTATTTTTTATTTTTTTAGTCCAATAGGTAATTTACCTTGTATTTCTGTCCTGTAATTTTTTTCCCTGTCTGCATCAATTTTTATTTTTATTTTTTTTATTTATTTTTTTTTGTTGTTTTTTTGTTTTAGGAAGAAAGAACGTACGCACGCGAAGCGCTAAAAGAAGGGAAATGTACTCACCGGACGCAGCCTGGCGATCCAAGCCCGGCACTGCGCTCACAGAAGGATGAGGCAAAGAAACAGCAGTTCCAGCATCCACAGAGGACATCAGCTGTGATCCAGGCGCCACCTGCTGGACAGATCCACGAACTGCAGCAGCATGCTGAGAAGGAAGCAGCAGAGAAGATGAGCCCACGCCCCAGAGGAGATGGCCGAGGTAAGTGACCTGGGGGGGAGGCAGGTAGGGGAGGGTCAGAGCAGTGGGGGAGGCAAGGTACTTGAGAGAGGAGAAGGGAGACAGCAAGAGAGGATGCAGGTAGGGAGGGATGTTTTTTTTTTTCTCTCTCTATATGGAGGACTAGAGCAGGAGAGGGGGGTGCAGGCCCACCAGAGAGAGAGAGAGAGGGAGAAGAGAAAACCAGAAAGGGGGGGGGAGGACCAGGGGGCCCAGGTAAGGAAAGCTGGGCCCCCTGGAAGAAATAAAGCCAGCCAGCCATCCAAATAGGGAGGGAGGGGAGACAGAGCCCTGGGAGCCTTCCTCACTGGCAGGGGAGGCTCCCGACGGGCAAGGGGACCCCCCCCAGCGGCCCGCGAGGGCCCACTCACCTCCCTGCCGGCCGCGGGGGAGCTGCACAGTTGCCGGGCAGCCACCTGCCGCCCGGATCGCGGGATCCACCGCCCCCGGCCCACAATCCAGCACTGGCGGCCGGGGCGGATGGTGTGGAGGGGGGGGAGAGTTGCAGGCCGCATCCCCGGCCTGGAGGTAGTGGGCGGCCCAGTAAGGAGCAGGCCGGGCGGCCATGGGGATAGCAGGCCGGGCGGCAGTGGCAGGCCTCGTGTCTCGTGTCTGAAGGCCGTGCCACGCGCGCGGCCTCAGTAGGCCTCAGATCCCAGCCCCCCAGTAGTAGGCCGCGTGCCTGCAGCCCCAGACACGCGGCCCCCACGGTGCCCCGGGCCCAGGCTCCTGCTCCTCACCGGGCCGGGGAGTATGATCCTGGGACAGCCTGCCAGTGCTGGTGCGGCCCCCAGGGGCAGGGACCGCATGGGAGGCAGCAGGGGAGGCAGCAGGGGAGGCAGCAGGGGGTGCTCCAGGGTGAGGCAGGCCGCAGGGGGTGCCCACACCGGCAGCCATACCTCCAGTAATGCTCTGGAATTGCTCCCTCAGTTGCCGGCCACCATCCAGCGCTGCAGCAGCCCTGAGGGATGACAGGATCACCTCAACCTCCATCCCTCAAGCTGTGTCAATCTGCAGGCCCAGGCAAACAGGAGCAGGAGGACAGTAAGCTGTTTGCTGGCCCGAATCCCAAGTGGCACTGAGGTAAGACCTCCCCCACACTAACCTATATTGAACCTAACCCCTCCCACACACACATTACCCAACCAATCCCATGCATCTATCCCCACACTCCTACATGTGCCCTTGTCCGCTTAGCTGCGCTATCTCCCCAGGGCCTATTCCAGCTCGGCGTGGCTTTATGGAATCCGAACACAGCTCCCACAGATTATACTAAGGGCACAACGATCGGCAGCAAGGATTCAGCAAGTTCCTGGGGTGAGGATGGCTTAGCGCAGAAACTGCATGTAATGATTTAAATATCATAAGTATTCATTATCTTCTGACTGATGTTTTATGAGATGAGAAGACATTCTTTTTACGTATATTTATAGAAAACACAGAGTATTTTTATTAAGTTAAGCAGCAGTTGGTCAGATAACAGTAGAGTCTGACCCAACATGGCTGCTCAGCCACATAAAAAGTGGAATCTACTCAAAAAAATTCTCATTAGCCCTTGACTGTTTAATGGATCTATTCAGTGAAAATAATGGCGTGTGATGTCGTCTGAGCCATCCGTGTCTGGGCACTGCTCCCTGGAGATGTTGTAAGGTTTGGGGATTTGCAGGAAATCTGGTATTTCCAAAAGGTGAGTATTCTACCCATATGAATGATGGCACCATTTCTATGATGTCACATAGACGCCTGCACAGCAGCCGGGACCTTACGGCTTTCCATGATTTGCATTTATGTTTATTTTGTCAGCCAATTCCAAATCCTGTACAATAATCTTACATTAGTCTAATTAACCCTTTATGCGTTTGGCAATGTAAGGGTTAAGGAAAATAATTGGAAAGGCATAAATAAGTAAATAATTAATTTGTTTTAAAGCATTACAAGTAACATGATGCAAAGTCTCCAAAAAATATGGTCAACCATAAGATTATGGTAGGAAGATTAAAATTACCAGAAAAAGTGATTTTAATGGATTTTCAAGCACAACTAAGCGCTGGTCATATATAATTTATCACTGAGATTGCTTCGATATGTGAGCTTTCAGCACGTAGGTTTAGGAAAAAGCCATAAATGTGCTTTTCATTCAATTATCTTCATCAAGCCAATTATCCTCACACTGGACAGAGTAAGTGGGGTGTCTAATCGTGGCCCTCTGACTGCTCAGCTACAAGTGCCGTGATTCTGTGAGGCCAAGCTTGCTATTAACGGAATCTCAACAACATACAAAGAGCACTATGCCTGGCTTGGTTGTACAATGCTGCAGAATTTGTTGGCACTTATTAAATAATAATAATAATAATAATAATAAGAGCCACTAGGCAACTCCAGATGTTGTGAACTACACCTCCCTTGATGCTTTGCCAGCATTGTGGCTGTAAATACATTATGGTAAATGTAGTCCACAACATCTGGCGTGATAAACGTTGCCATCTCCTGCCCTAGATTATTTATTGAAAAGCACCAAATAACAAACGTTTGGACTCCTGTCCCTTTCTCAATATGCAGTGTCCTTACATTAGCTGATAATGGTGCTCTCAGTGTGACAGTGTGGGTGAATGGTAGGTGATTTATGATGTATGGTGAAATGCATGGATGATTTAGGTTGTTTTAGAGATGTTTGACTGCAGTAAATAAATATGGGTGCAGTGTGAGTGCAGTGTGAGTGCAGTGTGAGTGATGTGTGAGTGCAGTGTGAGTGCAGTGCGAATGATGTATGGGTGCAGTGTGAGTGATGTATGGGTGCAGTGTGAGTGCAGTGTGAGTGATGTATGAGTGCAGTGTGAGTGCAGTGCGAATGATGTATGGGTGCAGTGTGAGTGCAGTGAGTGCAGTGTGAGTGATGTATGAGTGCAGTGTGAGTGCAGTGCGAATGATGTATGGGTGCAGTGTGAGTGATGTATGGGTGTAGTGTGAGTGATGTATGGGTGTAGTGTGAGTGATGTATGGGTGCAGTGCGAATGATGTATGGGTGCAGTGTGAGTGATGTATGGGTGCAGTGTGAGTGTTGTATGAGTGCAGTGTGAGTGATGTATGGGTGCAGTGTGAGTGATTGCTCGATATACGGCTGCAGATTGCTCGATATACGGCTGCAGATTGCTCTATATATGGCTGCAGATTGCTAGATATACGGCTGCAGATTGCTCGATATACGGCTGCAGATTGCTAGATATACGACTGCAGATTGCTAGATATACGGCTGCAGATTGCTCGATATACGGCTGCAGATTGCTAGATATACGGCTGCAGATTGCTCTATATACGGCTGCAGATTGCTAGATATACGGCTGCAGATTGCTCGATATACGGCTGCAGATTGCTAGATATACGCCTGCACATTGCTCTATATACGGCTGCAGATTGCTAGATATACGGCTGCAGATTGCTCGATATACGGCTGCAGATTGCTAGATATACGGCTGCAGACTGCTAGATATACGGCTGCAGATTGCTAGATATACGGCTGCAGACTGCTCAATATAAGGCTGCAGATTGCTCTATATACAACTGCAGATTGCTAGATATATGGCTGCAGATTGCTCGATATACGACTGCAGATTGCTAGATATACGCCTGCAGATTGCTAGATATACGCCTGCAGATTGCTAGATATATGGCTGCAGATTGCTCAATATAAGGCTGCAGATTACTCTATATACGGCTGCAGATTGCTTGATATAAGGCTGCAGATTGCTAGATATACAACTGCAGATTGCTAGATATACGGCTGCAGATTGCTAGATATACGCCTGCAGATTGCTCGATATAAGGCTGCAGATTGCTAGATATACGCCTGCAGATTGCTCAATATACGGCTGCAGATTGCGTGATATACGGCTGCAGATTGCTAGATATAAGGCTGCAGATTGCTCTATATACGGCTGCAGATTGCTAGATATACGGCTGCAGATTGCTCGATATACAGCTGCAGATTGCTCGCTATACGACTGCAGATTGCTCGCTATACGACTGCAGATTGCTAGATATACGCCTGCAGATTGCTAGATATACGGCTGCAGATTGCTACATAAGGCTGCAGATTGCTAGATATACGGCTGCAGATTGCTAGATATACGGCTGCAGATTGCTTGATATACGGCTGCAGATTGCTCGATATACGACTGCAGATTGCTCGATATACGACTGCAGATTGCTCGATATACGACCGCAGATTGCTAGATATACGACCGCAGATTGCTAGATATACAACCGCAGATTGCTAGATATACGGCTACAGATTGCTCGATATACAGCTACTAGATATACGGCTGCAGATTGCTAGATATACGGCTACAGATTGCTTGATATACGGCTACAGATTGCTAGATATACGACTGCAGATTGCTCTATATACGGCTGCAGATTGCTAGATATACGGCTGCAGATTGCTAGATATACGGCTGCAGATTGCTCGATATACGACTGCAGATTGCTAGATATACGGCTGCAGATTGCTCGATATACGGCTGCAGATTGCTCGATATACGGCTGCAGATTGCTAGATATACGGCTGCAGATTGCTCGATATACGTCTGCAGACTGCTCGATATACGGCTACAGATTGCTAGATATACGGCTGCAGATTGCTAGATGTATGACTGCAGATTGCTAGATATACGGCTGCAGATTGCTCGATATACGACTGCAGATTGCTCGATATACGTCTGCAGACTGCTCGATATACGGCTACAGATTGCTAGATATACGGCTGCAGATTGCTAGATGTATGACTGCAGATTGCTAGATATACGGCTGCAGATTGCTCGATATACGACTGCAGATTGCTCGATATACGATTGCAGATTGCTAGATATACGGCTGCAGATTGCTAGATATACGGCTGCAGATT